>CM047582.1:25281812-25316580 GCA_026184515.1 Peronosclerospora sorghi | reverse complement strand
CTTTCGATCTAGTCGCGACCATCACATGCACCTGGACTGGGGCGTTCTTGGGTCCGATCACCTCTGGGAGCCTGTTTATATTCATCAATTCATCCAGAACGGCCTTTTCGGTGATCGTAGCCCCGGTCTGGTCTTGCATGGACTTGGTCGCGAGGTAGTCGGCGCTTCTGTTCCAGTCCCGTTTCACGTGCAATAGCTCGTGGTTGGGGTGGTCCTTCAGTACCTTCATTACTCGATCATTTAGCGTCCGTAGTCGTGGAGGCTTGCAGTCGATCTCTCCGGTGATCTGCCTGATCACTAGGTTGGAGTCACCACATATGATGACTTGCCCCTTCTCTTGCGACGACAGCAGGTCCAGACATAAAAGTAGAACTCGGTACTCCGCCTCGTTAATAGTAATATCCGGCGTGAAATCGGCAGCGGCTGCAAATATAGACCATTGTGGCAACTTCCACAATATGGCACTATAGGCGCCGACCTTCTTCTTCACGCTTGCCGATCCGTCAAAACTTAAGACCAAGAGCTCTTCATCATGGTCGACGGTCGGTGGCGGTCTCGAAACTGACTGCCGAGGTTTCTTCCTCGGGGCAATCGCTATCAATGCCTCGTCCACTTCAGACCGAGGGGTGATACTGGCAGCTAATGTGCCCAATATCTCTTCCTCGCCCCCGGTGCACTTAACGACCTCGAGGGTCCACTGCGACAAGACCGCCGACCATCTGCCTAGACGTCCATCCATCCCATTAGCTGATAATAGCCAGGACAAAGTAGACCGTCTTGACAGGACCTTTATAGGTCGGCCGACCAGCAGGTTGTAACACACATCCATAATTCGTAGCAACGTCAGCACTTATTTCTCGACAATTCCATAGTTCACTTCATTTGGTTTTAGCGTCCGGCTCGTAAACGTGACTGGATGATACAGACCATCGTGATCTTGCACTAAAGCGGCCGAGATAGCCCACTTACTGGCATATACGATAATGGTCGGCACTTTTTCGGGAGCGAAATGCTTGAGAATCGGTGACGTCGCCATCTTAACCTTCAACATACCAAAGGCAAACTGTGCACGCTTCATATGGTCTTCGGCCTCCACTTGCGGACAAACTTCAGCAAGACCAGAGTCGGCGCCCTCCTGTAAAGTTGCCCGGTCTTCTTCGCGCAACATATGATAGTCAACTTCCCGGAGCTCGTACAGCACAGCCGCGTAGATAGCAAAGTCTTCAATGAATCGGCTATAATAATTCTAGCTTCCCAGGAATGACTGCATTGCCTTCAGCGATCTGGGGAACGGGAGGTTACTCAGCGAATCCAGGTCCTTGGGATTAGCCTATAGACCATTGTTCGAGACCATATGGCCTAAATAGGCGACCTTGGACATACCCCAAAAACTTTTCACGGCACTGATAGACAGAATCCAGCGGTCGCATGTCTCCAACAATCGTTCAACCTTCTAGCACAGATCGTTCCATGACGAGGCAGGTATCATAATGTCGTCGATGTACGACCGCCTCCCTAGAACGGACGGTCCTCTTTCCCGATCGGGTTCACCCTCTCTAAACACATCATAATTTTCAACAGGGTCCCGATCGGTCTTGATCTTGAAGTGTCCGTACAATGCGTTGTCTATCAGCCTTTGATAGATCTGGGGCGCGTTCTTCAGACCGAACGGCATACGATTCCACTCGAAAAGACCAAACGGCGTCAAAATGCGGAAATCTCACGGGCTCGATCAGTCATCGAGACCACCCAAAATCCACTTGCCATATCTAGCGAACAATACCACAAGGTCTTGTCGAGGTCTTCCAACAGATCATTAATCAGAGGCATCGGGTACACCATGAGTTTAGTCAGCCGGTTTACCAGCCGATAGTCGATGCACAGTCTAATGTCAACGCCGTTCTTCTTGATAACAATTACGATCGGCGAGGCCCATGGCGAGGTCGACGGTCTAATAATCTTGGTGCCCAACAGTCCTTTAATGAGATCAGAAAGCCTTTCACGGTACTGTGGCGCCACGCGTCGACGTCGCTGGGCAATCGGCTTGGCATCTCCCACGTCAATATCGCAAATCGCACCACGGGCTGCAGGTGGTAAGGCGTTGCCCTTTCCGGTCAGCAGATGTCTTTTCTTCCATATGATATTCTTCAACTGCTCGATCTGGTCTAGACTGTTAAGGTCTTGATCACCCA
Organism: Peronosclerospora sorghi; assembly: GCA_026184515.1. NCBI lineage: Eukaryota > Oomycota > Peronosporomycetes > Peronosporales > Peronosporaceae > Peronosclerospora > Peronosclerospora sorghi. Next base: position 25,314,388 of record CM047582.1, on the reverse strand, counting down.
CTTGTAAATCATCCATTGTAACTTCGGGCGAGTCGGCAGAAACTTCAGGGAGGACTGCCATTTGGCTTTCCAGCTCCTGAATGTAGTGTTCGACGCCTTCATGTATACAGACTTGTTCATCTTCTGGGGCGATATCACCTAGACCATCTGGACCGGCTGAACGCCCCTGGTCTTGAACGACGGGCTGTCCTTCACTGATATCGGTATGATTAGGAACACCGTCATGGTCCGACCTAGCAATTCCAAGCTCCCCTTCTTCCGTTTTTTGCTCCGCTGTCGCCTGGTCTTGTGCTGACACCACGTTGACGAACCTTGGCTCGTCTACTTGATGGTCCACCGTTCCTGGTGACTGCGGCGCCTTTCTTCGGACCAACATCTTTTTTGGGGTGACATAACTTGGTATTTCCACTAAAGGTGAGGTATCCTCTTCCACCGACCCATCATCGCTGATAAGATCGGTGGTCGATTGGTACGCCAGGTTTTGCCACTAGACATACCGCCTCGATCCAATCGAGACGAACCCCATCTTCCTTGGTACCTTCCCTTGTGCTAACCACATACCGACAATAGTGTTATTGTCCAGTGTCAGCGGCTTGTCACCGATATCGGTAACACGGACAAAATCACGTCGACCAGAACTCTTTACGAAGGTCGGGACCCACCGGTCGCCCCTGGTCAACCATAACTTCCTCGAACGAAAACCTTTCTCGACCGGGGTATCGGCAGACTGACCGACTGGGATAGTGAGGTCTTGTTCCCACCGGACCAGATCGGTATACGAGCCATACAGAGGTCTTCGACCAGCCAACTGGACCTGGACCTCGTCCGGGAGTGTAAGCACTCCATGTGACAGGTCTAGGCGAATACCAGCTGGGACCATGAAATCCATACCTAGTAAAGCGTCCTGACCAGCCAACTTCCCAACCCAAGCGCTGAAAAAGCAGACCAGCGATCCCGACAAAGTAATTTTCACACGCGTTCTTCCTTCGGTCATATAAGAGTTTTCACCGATCCCGACGCATTCTTGTCTCTGGGTATCGTCTATACGACATCCGACCTTACGAGCAAAGGCGGAGTCGATTATCGAGACTTCAGCTCCAGAGTCGAACAACATCGTCGCTTTCTGGTTATTAATCTTGCCACAGGATTTCGCCTGCTTGAACCATTTATCAGGCGCGTGATACTTCCAGTATCCGCGGGATTATCCAGGCAGCAAGTCCAACTGCATAACCACCTTGGTCCGGGAGTACTCATCGGTCTTCAGACTGTAGACCGGATGGTCTGGGTCGACGCAATTTGGAATAGAACGTGTATTGTCGGTCTTATCCTCCTTGCTGACATATGCATAGATGTGAACCGTAGAACGCTCGGCTCGATCCAGATTTCAACCTGGCGAGCGTTCTAGTTTAACATCTTTTCCGCGTCCGGCGGCAGCATCCCCGCGTGCTTGTCCGGAACGTACCACTTGCGTATCATGTTAAAAAATTCTTCAATCTTGCAGTGGCCGGCCTCGTGGATCTCTACACATGACTTGCATACGAAAAGGCAGTGGTCAGTCGGGTGGCCGCGTCTCTCGCACTTCTTGCACACCATCTTCTTCCAGCAGTTTGAGCCATCATGTTTGCTCGACCCACAGTGGGAGCACTTCTGACGAGGTCGGTCCGGATCGGACTTGCTTCCGCTCTTTCCCTTCCGGTCTACCTGGTCGGACTTCGACCTGGTCTTCGGGGCAGGTCCCGCAACATAGACGTAACGATACTGGTCTTCATTCGATGACTCCTGTCTGGATTGACTTCCACTCTCCCCTTCCGATCCCGTGCTGTCTTCGTCTACGATCGCCTTGACCGCTCGGGTCGGTCTGGTCCAGGGTCTCTTGACCGGATCGGTCTGAGTCTGGGTCTTGGATCGGTAGCGACCTGATCCACCAGCAGTCTTCGCCCTCATGCTACGCGACTGCTGTAGCGTCCGTAGAGTCTGTTCAACTTCACCCGCGTCCCTAAGACTCAGCAGAGTAAGCTGGTCCGCCAGTTCCTGATCGTCCAGGGTACTAATGTAGTGACCCACATGTTCCAGAGCAGCACCGTTCGGCGGGTTATTCTCTTTAATTGTTATGCCGGCACGAAGTGTAGCCACGTTCAACCGATGCAAATACTCGATCGGTGTCTCGTCGCTCCGCTTCTGCATATGGTGATACTTGCGGGCACTCAAAAATCCGGAGTTACAATATTGCCCTTCAAACTCTGCACATATCTGGTCCTAGTCAGACCGGACATCCCGAACTAACTGTTGGATTCAGTTGGCAGCCGGTCCTTTCAACAAATCCCGGAAGATCAGAGACTTTTCACTTTTCGGGGTCTGGTCTCGCAGGAACGCAGACTTGACCCGACCGAACCAAGACCGGGACTGGTCTTCATCAGCATCCTTGCCGGTGAAGTCCTTGAGGTCGGTCGTCGCGGCCATACGGATGCGCGGAATCGCAGCAGATCCAAAGTCGTAAGCAGTATTGGAGGCTAGGTTAGCCTTGCGTGGCTTGCCAGCGCCCGTACCGTCTGATCCACAGTGGTCGTCAAGACCGCCGACCGACTCCATGTCACAGTCACTTGTCTTACTTGGTCTACGCGGTCTGGCCGGTTGCGGCTTGTGCTTCCCTTTGCCGACTTGCTTATCACTTCGAGTAGGCTTATCCATAGATGTTACCGATTCCATATCCACATCCCGGCAAACATTGACACTTTGAAGGGTAGACCGGTCTTGGACATGTGGGAACATAGGTGGTCTAACCCGTTCTTCCATGAAACGTTCCATCACCGTCTCAAACATGACTTGGACGTTATCTGGAGTCATGGGCAACGTGTTGATACCCTCCTTTTGCGGAACTGAGGCCTGTGGGGGCTGTTGGAGCCCCGACTGGAAAGCAGCCCTTTGCTGCCGCACGACCTTTTTTTGTTCAGGATGGGCATGGTCCACCCCCATGGCCATCCGCTCGACACCGGTCTCCAACTCTGATGAGCTGTTAGAGGCCGGTGGAGACTGATAAACCGATTCTTCATCAGAACCAATGTCAACAAGCGCTGTGGAGACTTCAGCGACCTTCACTGCTGCGGTGGGAGTTGGGCGGCGAACCGCCCCCACCAGTGGGACCAAATGGTCGTGGAAGGTCGACATCGACGATTTCAGCCTCCAAGTCTCAAATTCAAATAGTTTTTGGACATCGGCGGGGTTCTGCATTTTAATGCTAACCTCCGCCAACATCGCCACCAAGTTCTTCACCAACAGTAATGGGCGATCACTCTGGATCGGCTCGGTAGTGGGACCGAGAAGATGGTCGGGGATCTTGAGGTTCAACACCCGAAAGACCACGTCAAAGCGAACAAATCGTTTCAGCTCAAAAATGTAATACATCTTTTTTAGGTCTTCTTCAGTGATGCCTCCATCTCCTACCTGCGACTTTTCTTCGAGGTCGTCTTCGTCGGCCGGCATTCCCAACCCTTTCTTGGAAATCGTGGGGACCTTGGGGAGGTTGGTCTGATTGTTCTGATCAGCCTCCAAGTATTTTTCGTCTTTTGATTTTCCATCAAATTTTTTACGCACATACATAGGATCAGGACCAAGGTCCTGATCCTTTCCGGGACTATAGCAAGCCTCGCTATAGTCCCGATCGGCTCCGGTGGGAGCCTTTTGGGGAGGAAAAAAATATTAATCCCGATCTGGCCCTCCACCAGGCCAGGCCAGACATCGCCATATTTATCAAGAACGAAGGCGTAAGGTGATAGCCTTTCCTTACGCCCTCTCCAGAACGATTCCAAACTCAAATCTTCAAATTAAATCTTTGATGACACCTCGCGGTGATATCCACGATCACCAAGTGATCCGGGCACGCGCACCATTGAGGTGGAGTCAAGTTCGAAATCGAATACATTTGTATCGACAACCTGACCAACACCATCGTGCCCAGCCTTCCAACATACGGGGGGGTACCCCGCGGACCTCCACTCGAATTCTGGTCCGATCGTCCGCTGCTGGCAGACGACCGGTCATCATCCGAAGACACTTGGTCCGATTCACTTAAGTTCATCTCACCTTGTGTACCCGATGGAATGGGCTAGTTACACACTCGGTGGATCAGGATCGCAGATAGATCTGATTGTGTCTTGAATATCGGAGACCGTGCTGGATAGGTGTACCTAGGGCGGAACTCTTCACCCCAGGTACGTACAGACCAGAAACACTTCCAAAAGATAAATTCCAATAGGTCGATCGTCCAAACGATCTAGACCTGACCAATACGAAATAATAGAGGGTAGACCAATCAACCGGTCTAGCCCCTGACCAATATGAGAGAAGACCAAAACCGGTCTAAACTCCAACCAATGTTAAAATGAGCCAATATGTCCACGTGAAGACCCAATATGCCCGTGAACTCCACAAACGATATCTCCACGTAAAAAACAATCCATTGAATAGCACGTTCCAAACGTACTTGAGTTAAAGTGTCGAGATCGCCAAATCGTACTCCCGTCGAGGGACTTCCGGTGTCCAAAGTGCGCGTGCGGCGCGTCCAGACCGGGTATAATAGGCGAGAGGTGATAATTGAACCCTCTGCCCCCAAGCACTCCGCGGTGGGCGGAGGCGACTAATGTACGTAAAAAGAAAAACGGCGACCCCTGCTGAGGTGTAGACCAAGACCAGAAGAGGTTTTTGCCACTTATTCCTAGACCAAAAACCTTTACCGGAAAATCCGTAACCAAAAGACTCTTACTTGAAAAAACCGCAACTAACCAATAATACTACCTCCCTATGTTCCCTAATGTACCCACACAAAATTATGCAAAATACCCAAAGTCAGGTGAATCACCCAAGACCAGCGTTCTTGATACTCCTTGAATTTGATAGGCTAAAAATCCCCCCTTGTTTAGACCAATCTGAAATTCGACCAACTGCCTTGACCAAAAGTGACCAAATTTGTGGTACACTTCACCACAGCACCCTGTGATCCACACTACGAGCGCTACAACGCAACCAGTAGACACTGCGATTGTCGAGATGGTTTTAGCGGGTTTGACTGCCGCATGTGCTCTGCCAGTGGATATTTGGCAGCTGCTTTCTCCGACGTCTGAAGTGCCACCTTCGGCTCGGATTTCTCGTTCGTTACAGAGCTTATCTACGACGAAAATGCGTCGCTGAAGACGTATGGATGCAAACTTTTTATTAACCTCCAAGCACTGTTTCCAGACGGTTCTCTGGACATTCGCTGCGACCGGATAGCTTCCTACGTGTAACAGGATGATCCGCTCTATTCTACGCTTACTGTACGTGACAGTATTATCTACTTGGCGCAGCATCGACTTCCTGCGCCACTGTCGGACGAACGAAGATGACGATGGTCGCTCGCGTAATCGCAGAGCTTCATTAAAGTCACGTTGCACATTTGCGCGTGGGAGCAAGTGGAGGAAGCAATGGATGGAGTGGCATATCTGGTGGCAAACGAAGACGTGAAGCATCGGCATGGAACTTGTTACGTCGCCAAAAATTCTTATTCTCGACTAGCCAACATCTGAGTTTGATAGTTCCTCGGCTTATTCAGTTGTACAGCTTATAAAAGATCTGGAAGACCATGGGCGCATCGTGTTGCTTAGTATTCATCAGCCAAGTGCACGCTCTTTCAAGCTTCTTGACAAGATCATGCTTCTTGGAAAGGCAACTGCTCTACAGTGGAGCTCCTGGAAGCCCTAAAGCGTACTTTGAAGATCTTGGTTTCAAGTGTCAAGAGGTACGTATGGTACGCGCTTCGTTCTGGTAACTCCCAGAATTTAACAGCCGTTTGTTGACTTTATACTAATTAGCACGAAAACATCGCTGACTTCATCCTTGACATCGCATCCGACACGAGCAACATATCAATGATTCGGTCTCACATGAAACAAAGGGCTGTGTCACACTTTACTACGACTACAGCTGCAGGCACTCGTGATGAAAAAGTTCCAGTGACGTCAAGGCCACCGCTAAGCTCGAGATCTGTTTCTATTGCTAAAATTGAAACGAGAAATGCTATTTATGATGAGAAAACAACGTCCCGATCAATCATAGTTGAAATACGCGTGCTTTTCGCACGCACGGCAAAAAATATCCTTCGTCACCGGGCATTCCTGGTGCTGCATTTGATTATCAGTCTGTCAATAGCCTTATTTGGCGTATTGATCTTCAATCACGTGACGAACGACTTAGCAGGGTTTCAAAACCGCATGGGTGGATTTTACTTTATCACATTTTTTTGGCTTTGCGAGCATGAGTTCGATGGACTTGTTTATCGGAGAGCGTCCGATCTTCCTTCGAGAGACTAGAGTCATGTATTATTGAGCGTTCAGCTACTTCTTCGCCAAGGCCACGCTGGACACATTGCTCTTGAGAGTACTGCCGGCTTCGTGTTTTGCCAGTATTTTTTACTGGATAATGATACTTCAAGTCTCGGCGACGCGCTTCTTGTTGTTCACTATCACGTTGGTGCTCTTTAACGTTGCGGCCGGTGCTATCTGTCTTCTTGTGGGTGTAATTTCAAGACAGGTTGGATCCGCAGATCTTGGTGCTTGTCATGTCTCTCTTTGGTGGATTCTTGCTCAACTCACAAACCATGCCAGCGTCAGTACGTTGGTTAAAACATCTCTCGATATTTAGCTACGCTTTTGAAATCCTCATGACCAACGAGCTAAAGGACTAATTCTCAAGTTGACGCCCCCGGATATCCGGCTGTACTCGTTTACGGCGAAGTGTATCTCAAGACTTTCGGAATGGATTATGAAAACCGGTATTATGATGTAGCAGCACTTGCTTTAATTGCAGTCAGCTTGCAAGTACTTGCGTTCCTGTTCTTATCGTTGCAAGTGCCAATTCACCGTAGCATGGCTGAAGATGAAGACGATGAGACATCGCCTGTAATGGGGTGCCATTACATAACTGATATTCAAGTTAGAATATCACAGTTGAATTTCAGACGCGTTGTCTGAAATTCAAATAATAGATTATAAGTTATTATAATCTACGAAGGAAAAGTCGATTCGGTATAAATACCGAATCATGCAGGTTAACTAATAGTACAGTTAGTTTAATACTTGATATTATTATATTAGTTAGGTAATTACTATACTGTTAGCCTCTAACCACCCATTTAATAAACACTCTTAATTTTGCGTTCTCAAGGTGAAGCGAATATTATATTTGCTTTTCATATAGGATTAGTTGTCATCAACTGATCCTACCCCTCCCGTATTGCGCGCTTCCTCGCACAACACAGTTTAAGCCTGTAACAGTATCAGTCCTGTTACACCTGGTTGCACTTTGTGGTCCGTCCTAACGACCACAGTTCCGTTCCGCTAGTTAACTAGCGGAGCGAAGATTAAGAGCCGCTCGGAATCATGTCGCGAGACATGACGCCTGCCGAGCGAGAGAGAACGCTGGAAGTGGGGACGGAACACTTCCCTCACTTCACGTCGCGTAATAAAGACGCGACGGTAGAAATGGTTCGGTCCATGGGGACCGACATCCTTACTTTTCTCCTGGATAAGTCCCCGAAGGAAGCGATGGAGGTGGTGCATCGCTTTAGGCGAAACCACCTCGAAACACCATCACGGCCCGCGCAAGAGGTAGCGCGGACGGCACCTGCAACGCATAGCGTTGAAGTAGCAAAGGCGCGAGTACCGCCCTTTACCGGCGAAGGGGGCGAGCCCCTTTGTAGATGGTTCGCAGAGGTGGAAGATGCCATCTCTGCGCAAAATATTGTTGACGAACGTCAACAGGCGTACTTCGACACAACATGTCTAGGCGGCAGAGCCAGGGAATGGGCGATGAGTCGCAGAGCCACTGATGACTCTGCGTTACTGACTTATCAGGAATTAAAAGCTGAGATAAAGCTCAACTTTGAGCTCCAGAAATGGAGCTAAGTAGTCGGCAGGAGTCCATGGAACTCCGGCAAGGTAAGCTTGACCTTCAAGCTTACGCTCAGAAGACGCAATATTTGCTGTCAAATATTGTGTATGAGCCGGTGCCCCCTGCTATGCAGGTCACTGGCTTCATGAAGGGACTCAATGATTGTCCCGTCAAACAGAGTCTTTACCGGCACCCGCCAAAGACTCTAAGGGATGCCATTGATATGAGAATCCGTGAAGAGTTCAGCATGCGATAAGCGTCATCGCATGCTGGGTACAGCCGAAGGGCTCAACAGCCCTTCGCTTTTGACATGCCGCAACAGCATGTCAACAATCAGCAGTCGGGAAGACGAAGTTCACACTTCGTCTTAAGAAACAGCAACCCGCGCCAGAGCATGGGCGGTGGAGGTCCAGAGCCAATGGACCTATCGGTTGCGGTTGCTTCGAACACGAAGCAACCTAAATTCAAGAAGAACATTCGCTGCAATCGATGCGCGAAAGTGGGGCATTTTGCCCATGAGTGTATGGCACCGCGTCCGGTGCCACGCAGTCAGCGGACGGAACCGCCCGCTGCACGGCGACACCAACAGGGACATCACCCTGTTGGTGCAAAAAACGTAAATCACTAGTAGGGGCGGGGCGCCCTACTGGGAATGTTATCCCACATGCCGACATAGGGCATGTGAGGGTAATAGACCCAGACGGGACTATGTCCTGTCAAAAGGTGCAGGGTGGTGATAATCCTATTATCACCCTGGAGGTTAAGCCGCACGGGAGCGATGTCCCCATGCGAGCTTTGGTTGACACAGGAGCGTCAAACAATTTCGTTAGAACTCAGAGTCTAACGCTGTTGAGCTTCGTGGAGGTAGAAACCCCACGAAGTATGTTGTCAGTCCGGTTAGCAACAGGTGCAACCGTGACTATTCCAAAGCGTGTGATTAAAACACGCTTCGAGTTGAATGAACTGTCATTCGAGGATGAATTCATCGCCCTCGATTTAGATGATAAGTTCGATGTGATACTTGGAATCCCATGTATGTCCAAGTTTAAACCTTCGATCGACTGCGGCGGACCCACAGGATCTGATCACCCTGTGTGTAATCCGGCTGTACCAGAAGATACACCGCAGCGTCGGAAAGTCTGGTGGATAGAGATGGCACCACCAGGTCTGTTCCGACACGATCAGCGGAAGGTACCTCCGCTGGTGAGAGGCCAGAGGGACTATCACACGCAACAGAAGAGTCGTTGCGTGTTGGAGAGAAACATTCCACGGGTGATAAAGACCACCGTGAGAATGAAGTGATATCCACGGTGGGAAACACCCACCGTGAGAATGAAATAGTATCCACAGTGGGAAACAGCCACTGTGCGACCGAAGGTTCCAACACGACGAAAGAATTCCGTGTTGATGAGAGTGAACTCACGATCGAGTGCAATTGTGAGCACAACTCCGTGGTGGCCAGTGCCCACCACGATGCGTTATCCATGCACACGGGTGATAAAGACCACCGTGTCGCAGAACAGGCGGCCGATCAGACGAGCACATCTGATCGCCAAGAAAATTCCATGGTAGGCAGTGGCCACCATGATGATGAGTATTCGCACATGGTGAATCGTAATCACCGTGTAGCAGTCAATCAGACGAGTGCGTCTGATTGCATGGACAGTTCCGTCGAGACGATCAACGTCTTGACGCAAACGGAGACCGGATTAGCTACCCAGTCTCTGTTGATGGAACACCCTCCGAAAGAAGGTTCGGAGGTGATGGCTCTTCCAGAGCTAAGCTGGAAGAAGTTTATGAAGAAGTTGCACGATGCTCAGATCGAACAGATCTGTTGCGTTGCAACAGATGATGTAGTGGATATTCGTGAACGAATATCCACATTACAAGTGGAAAACATTGGAAACGAGATTCCCAATGATCAAACCAAAGTTCAGCGCTTTGAAGCGCAGAGCTGGGAGTCGCTTAAAGCGAACTCCCCATTTTATGAGGTACTTCGAGAATACGCTGACGTATTCCCAGAAGAAGTACCTAGTGAGCTCCCTAAGGATAGGGGAACTCGTCATGAGATTGACCTCGTGCCAGGCACGAAGTATTGTGTTACGCCGCAATGGCCGTTGCCGCGTGATCAGGTAAAAGCGATCGACGAGTTTTTCGAAGCTCGTCGTAAAGCAGGCAAAGTTCGGGAGTCTACCTCACCGCACTCTACCCCCACCTTTTTTGTGAAGAAGTCCACAGGTGGGTGGAGAATTGTTCACGCTTACAACAAGCTGAACGCAGCGACGGTACCGGCACAGACGCCGATACCACGAAAAGATGTCATCATTGATGGCATGTGCGGGAGCACCATTTTTAGTGCTCTCGATCTGAGAGATGGTTTTTATCAAATCCTAATGCGTAAGAAGGATATCCCTCTCACGGCGGTAAGCACCCCAAGCGGCATGCTTTGGGAGTGGCTTGTTATGCCGCAGGGGCTTCGAAATGCCCCTGCTACGTTTAACAGATGTGTAACGCATTTATTACGCCCGGCGCGAGAATTCGCACCGAGTTATTTCGATGACGTGTTCATCCATAGTAAGGGTGAACACGATAAAAGCGATGTAGATGTCCATAGGGAACATCTACGTTGAGTGTTAGAGCGTATGCGTAAGCATATGCTCTATGCAAATCTAAAGAAGTGCACCTTTGGTGCACCTGTACCCGTTCTTGGATGCTTTGTGGGCAAGAACGGGGTTCGTCCTGATCCAGAAAGGATCAGCGTGATCGTTGAATGGCCTACGCCAAACAACGTTAAGGAACTTCGAAAGTTCCTTGGGTTGGCAACATATTTGCACAAGTATTCGTGCAACTATGCTGGGTTAATACGACCTCTTTCTCAATTGCTTAAGAAATATGTTGAATGGAATTGGGATAACCAATACCAAGATGATTTTGATGCAGTCAAGCAAAGCTTGACTGAAGCTCCTGTCTTGGCTATAGCCGATAACGAGCGTCTGTTCCACGTCGTTTGCGACGCGAGCGATTTCGCTATGGGCTGTGCTTTGATGCAGCGTGATCACGATGATCGTGATCGCGTAATCTTCTATCAATCGCGTCAGTTGCGCCCAACCGAGCGCAACTATCCAGTGTATGACAAGGAACTCCTTTCCATGAAGTATGCACTGGCCAAGTTTCGGATCTATCTCTTGGGATATAGACCGTTCGTGGTTTACACGGACCATGCGTCGCTACGCACGGCAGTGAATTCACCACACATTTCTCAAAGAATGGCTCAATGGCTGTCATTCTTTGCTGAATACAACTTTACGGTTGAATACAAACCCGGAATGTTGAACGTGATAGCGGCTGCGCTATCACGAAGGCCCGATTACGAGACGAAACCGTCCGTAACCGAAGGTGCCAGTGCAAACGCGATCCGTTGCACTGCTTTGTCGTCGTCAATTCTACGACAAGTACGCGAGGCGTACAAAACAGACGAGGAGACACGTCTGTTGATTGATTACTTAAGTAATCAATCAAGTGAGAAGCGTGACGAACTCCCAGAGTTCCTCCGCGCTTGCGTGCATCGATATCTACCGCACGATGGTCTGCTGCTTTACAGCACAGACCAAAAAGATGAAAGTCGCATCGTCGTTCCAAACGACGATGATCTCAAACATCAAATTATGTTTGAGTATCATGATGCACCGATTTCGGGGAATCAAGGTCGAGAGAAGACATACGCTTCTCTCGCACGTGACTTTTACTGGCGAAACCAGTACAAGTGGGTACGGAAATACGTACGCGCTTGCGAGATTTGCCAGCGCGTTAAGCCTGCGCAGTCTGCAAAGGCTCCGCTGCAATCTCTGCAGGTTCTGACAGAGTGTTGGAAGTCCATTTCAATGGACTTCGTATTCGGTCTTCCACCCGACAATAGTCGGAAGACCGGAATAGTGGTCTTTGTATACCGTTTCAGTAAGAGGGTACATCTTACTGCAGTATCAGCTAACGTAACCGCCGCTCAAACAGCGCGGATATTCGTTGATACGGTATTCCGTTTGCACGGAATGCCGGAAGACATTGTCTCGGATAGAGATCCGAGATTTACAGGACGTTTCTGGCAAGAAACGTTCTCATTGATGGGAACCCAGTTGAAGATGTCAACTGCGGACCATCCGGAAACGGATGGGCAGACGGAACGGGTTAACCGCGTTCTCGGAGACATGTTGCGATCATACGCACATGCCTTTGAACAGTGGAGTGACTATCAGTCAATCACTGAATTCGTGATTAACAACTCGGCGCATGCTTCAACTAAGCATACACCGTTCTACGTGAATGCCTTAAGGCATCCACGAACCCCAGCTTTACTTGGCGGTACGCCAAATCTAAGTGGGGGAGGGACCCGCTCAAATTTTGAGCGAGTCAATGCGCAAGTTGCAACTGCAACTTGTGAACAAAACGATGGCCCTTCTACTGAAAGTACAGTAGAAGCGGAAGCAGCTTCAAATGAAACTGAAGCTGCATATGATGAATGTGTCTGCAACAATGGCTGCAGACAATGAGGGGCAGCGTACCGAGTACTTAGTACGCTGGCTGGGTTACCCCCAAGAGTTCGACACTTGGGAGCCGATTGAGGTTCTGAGGGCCGACGCCCCAGACCTTTTAACTGAGTTTGAGAAGGAGTCTCAAACTCATAATGCGAAGTATCATCAACACTAGGTGTTGATGCATTTAGGGCATCGATTAAGCCCTGAATTTCGGCGGGTACGGAAAAACCACCGTACCCCCGCAACTCCCCCTCTGAAAGACGAGGAGCGCCCTGCGTACACCGCGGGAAAACGAGGTGAGAAGGGACACCACAGTTCAACCCTTCTCTGATGCAAGCAAAATGGATGTATTCCATTTCGCCTGTTCGCGAGTGCTTTAAAAAGCACTCGCGCATTACGTGAACTTTGTTCACGTAGTCATCGGGGCTTTTGTTGTAGTTGTCAACAAAAGCGTTCCAACTTTGAGTCAGGGCGTCCTTGTCGTCCCTGTTCTTTCTTGACCCTTTCCGGCTCGAATAATGTCGAACCTGGAAAAAGAGGTCAATAAAGTACAGACCCATATCGTCTGTACTTCGATCGAATCGACGTGACTGGATATCTTCGCAGTCATCCAGCACGTTGATATCGAACAGCGCATATTGGCAGTCCCGCTTACGGTGACCGCCACTGTTGGGGGCAATAGCCCGTCCAGGGGTCCAAAAACCCACTTTGTACGGAACATGCGGTTCCGTACGATGATACGCTTCAGAAGCGTCAGGCGTCGTTTCTGTTCGAGCTCTTTTAGCAGGCTGAACACCGCCTGCTTCAACACCACACGCCGGGGTTAAACCAACCCGACGTGGAGACGAACTTGGTCCAGGTGGGGCTCTGCGTTCCCACAACCATCTGTGATGATCATTGTCGCTGTCATATCTGACAGCGATACCAGAGTCGTCATCGCTATTAGGCGATGAGCTTAGCGAGTTTCGACTCTCTAGATCCTTTAGTGGGGACAGCTGTATCCCCATCACTTTATTCGGAGTCAGAACTCCCGAACATGGCCCTCTTGGCAACACGCCCTTCGGAAGTTGCCATCGTGCAAGATGTTGCATTAGCAACATCTCCCTGTTTCTTGCCATATGCCGCTTTAGCAGCATCTGTGGTCGAAGACGGTACGTCTTCCGGCCTTTGCGTAGTTGACGCTGCTAATGAAGAGTCACTGTTGTCACTCAACACCTCAGCACCTAGTGCTGAGGCGGAGGAAGAAGCTCCTTCGATGTTTTCAGCAGCGCTCTTTAGAGCGCCGCCGCGTGCTTCGACCATCGAGTCGATGGTCAATCAGTTGGTGAATGAGAAATTCCGACCAAAAGTGCCACCTATGATTGGCCAAAATAAGAATTATTATTGGCCAACCACCTTAAGTGGGGGTGATGTAATGGGGTGCCATTACATAATTGATATTCAAGTTAGAATATCACAGTTTAATTTCAGACGCGTTGTCTGAAATTCAAATAATAGATTATAAGTTATTATAATCTACGAGGAAAAGTCGATTCGGTATAAATACCGAATCATGCAGGTTAACTAATAGTACAGTTAGTTTAATACTTGATATTATTATATTAGTTAGGTTATTACTATACTGTTAGCCTCTAACCACCCATTAAATAAACACTCTTAATTTTGCGTTCTCAAGGTAAAGCGAATATTATATTTGCTTTTCATATAGGATTAGTTGTCATCAACTAATCCTACCCCTCCCGTATTGCGCGCTTCCTCGCACAACACAGTGTAAGCCTGTAACAGGATCAGTTCTGTTACATCGACGCTATGGAGAGAAGCTACATGAACGAAGAAGTGTTATGTGTTCAAGAACGCCATAACGTTTGGTTTAATCTAAAGTACTACATGTAATATATACAAGGGGTAGACTAGTAGACACAACGGGGGGGGGGTCACTCCAAATTATATTATGTTAAGTTACTTAACTCAAATTTAGCAGGGGTGCACTTCTACCCCCACCCCGGTGCCCCCCCGCTGAACGCCCATATATATTTCAATCATATATTTAAAATTTAAATTCTCCCCCCAATTGGGAAATAAGTTAAATTTTCTCCCCCTTTTTGGGGAATTCCCCAATTGTTAAATGTACGCCAATAATTTGTTAAATGTACGCCCTTTTGAAAACATAAACTAATTTTGTTAAATGTACGTCCCTCTCTTCTAGCAAAGAAGTCTTTACGAACTTGATCTGCGAAATGAAGATCAAGCTTGTAAACGTCCATCATCCTTCTTCCATCCGACAGGACCAACGCTATACTGACGGCGTCTTTATCAATGGTCGTGGCCAAAAAGTCTTTTACTGTGTCACGTTTCCGCCTGCTCACGTCGCTCTTCGCGGCGTTGCCCTCTTTCTACTCGGCATTGGCGAACACTCTTTACGCTTTCGACACGTCTATCGACACTTGTGTCTAAATGGCTATGGCGAGTGCGTACGATATGTGTAGCCGGTGCGTATACGCACAGTGCGGCTAGCGCACAGAGGAAGACTCTTCCTTAAAGCGGCATCTACCGCTACTTAGCCGATACGCCCTTATAAAAAGCTTAGTAGGAGAGCTCTCCTACTCGGGGCCAAGATTCCCGGGTTGGTTTACTAATTAGCCTTAACGGCTATGTTCCCTTTACGGGGTGTAAGTAAAGGGAGGGCTCCCTCTTACCTACGACACTCACTGCACGCGCGACCGGTCGAGGTCGCGCGTCTGCACCTTAGAGTGAAATGTAAACTGAATATATTTAATATGTAATTAGCCTAATTAATTTAAACTAATATAAACTATATGTAATACTAAGTAGAATATTCCTAATTCGTACCTATCTAAAATGTAGTTCACACACCTGTGTACTGACACGTGGATGGCTGACACACCACCACACCAAGGGACCCTGCCCTGATTGGTTAAAATAACCAAAGGTTCGAAACCTTTCAACCCGGCCAATACTGACCTCAACCGTGGTGTACTCATGTACATCAACACTCAGTGTTACCCGAATGTAACCCCGTTACATCCTCCCCCATCAAGACTATTGCTTACGCAATAAACAAAATTTTGTTGGAGAACTCCAACGCCAGTTCCTCTGGCTCTCCATATGTACACCTTCAGCGGTGCTATGGCGTCTCCTCTAGAAGATGTAGACTACTCCGAGAACTCGGAGGTGGATGCCCTTGGGGATACCTCCCCAACGGTTAACTGCTCCGACAGCGCCGAACGGCGTTGTCGCCGAGGGCAGCTTATAATTTTGATGGTCCTCGTGACCTTCCAAGGTGGGCCAGGCGTTTGGTACGGACCAATTTAACGTCCTATACCCCTTGCCCCGCGGCCGAACAGCCGTATCAACGCGAACGCCGCGAGAAACTCCGGCAACAACTGCTTACACAAAAGAAGTTCACTAGCGTCTCATACCGAGAGCGCTTAGACAGGCAGGCACAGGGTGCCCCTGTTGATAACCTCCGCGAGGTTCCTTTCATTCTTTCTCCGGGAGAAAGTGCTGATGATGTAGAGAAGAAGTTCAGCGCTTGGGCGGAAGGGGGAAGCTTCTACCCAGCTTCTATGAGCTGCACGACAGCTATTCCCGTCGAGACATTTGGGTGGAGAGGGCGTTGCGCCTGGCATCGCCAGAGCTAAAGCGATGGAGCTATTACGTGCTCCATATCGCACGCGCTACGCCAGCGTCCCTGTCTCCACCATGGTGCCAGAGGACAGTGTGAGAGACATATCTGCCTCCGGCGAACTCCCACTTACTGGGAGTAAAGGGGCTTCTCATGCCCCTCTGGTCGTTGTCCTACAGCGAGATTCTCCCGATCGAAAGCGTCAACGACGTCGCGGCAATCCTGCCGTAGGGGAGTCTCGAACTCCCACGAACTCTGTGAGTGTGAATAAGCTTTCCACTTCATCAGATATTGGGTTTGACCCCGATGATGGCGTCGCGCCATCAACCTCTCCACATGAAAGTGTGGAGTACACTCCGCATCTAGCATTGGAGGAGGAGGTCGCGCAATTGCGACGTGAGATTCGCGAGCGCTGTGACCGACACAGCCATCGCATCCATGATCTCCACGAGGGGATCCGCGATGAGCGGGATGCCACTGATCGCTTCAAGAGGCGGCTTGCCTCTCTCAAGACGACCGTTGCGGAGCTTCGTGGTCGCATTTTAGCCCTCTCGGGATTCCTCCGCCCTGCCGTGTCTTACGGCTCTTACGGCTATCGCTGTTCCAACCTCCTCCAGTAGGGGGCCCGCCTCCGGGTCCTGGTATGGTTTAAGCATACCCACATAGAAGGTTGGATGCGTACGCATCACCTTCGGGATGTAGAAGGTATACGATAAGCCCTTTCAGGCTAGTACCTTAAAAGGCCCCACAAACCTGGGGCGCAGTTTATTGCGCAACACGTTGGAAATTGCATGTGTAGGAAGATTTTTAGCGTTTAATAAAAAAATTTCTCCTACTTTATATATCTTTTCGTTACGCCGCCCCATGCGGTCAGCTTGCTCCTTCTGATTGTCTTGGTTTTCCTCCATTGCATCGCAGACGTGTCGTAAGACACTAAGGCGCGTCGATAAAAACTTATGGATGTGCTTTAGCACAGATACAGGGATGACATCAGGGAATCCTCCCCCCTCAAGCCCTGGTCCACACAAACGTGGCGTTAACGGAACCCTCGGATTCACTAATCCGTTCACGTAAAACGGAGTAAGCCCCGTAGATGCATGTACCGAATTGTTGATATCAAAGTCAACCATCGGAAGCATCTCACTCCAACTCTTTGGAGAATCCGGACATAAACTCCGGAGAATATCCTCCACAACGCGGTTAACGCGTTCCGTCTGACCGTCCTTCTGCGGATGATCTGCAGTGGACATGAGGAGCTTGGTGCCTATCACCTTAAACAACGCTCCCCAGAATTGTCCCGTAAAACGGGGATCCCGATCCAACCCAACGGAATCGGGTAGACCATGCTGTCGAAAGACACGGTCTAGGAACACTTTCGCTGTTCCTTGTCCATCTATGGACTCTGGCACCGCCGCCAGGTGAGCCATCTTGCTCAAACGGTCTACAAAGACCAATATGCCGGTGTTCCCAGCCTTATCCTTCGGAAAACCGAAGATAAAATCCATGCTAATGGATTTCCAACACTCCGTTGGAACCAATAAGCTCGCCAAAGGCGCAGCTGAACTTGAAGAGGGTTTAACCCTCTGACACGTCTCACAGGTTCGTATATACGCACCGACCCACTTATACATATTGGACCACCAATACAAAGCGCTTAAAGCGCTGTAGGTCTTATCCCGACCTAAATGACCCCCAGTAGGGGCGTCATGTGCCTCAAAGAGGACTCTATACTTCAGTCCCTCATCATGAGGAACTACCACGCGTGGAGTGTCCTCCGCGCTCGTGCTATAAAATAGCAGACCGACACAGTACCTGTAACGGTGTAAACGAGCTTTAGCTCGACTTGACAAGGTTGGCTCAGACGAGCCAAGACCCTTTTCACCTAACGCGCTGATTATCGCCGTACACTGTGGGTCTTTCTCATACGCCTGGCGTATGAGATGCACCACAGATGTGGTGAAGAATGTCGCGTGAGCGAGCTCGTAATCGGGACGACGCGACAACGCGTCTGAAAGCACGTTCTGCTTGCCAGGTTTATACTTAACCTCAAAGTTGTACTCCGCAAAGAAGGAGAGCCAAGGGCCATCCTTGCGAGAGATGAGGCGACTTTGTCGCTGTCCGTAAGGACGCGTGGTCAGTATAAACCACGAACGGATTTGAGCCGAGTAGGTGAACCCTAAATTTGACAAGAGCATACTTCATTGCAAGTAGCTCCTTGTCATGAACGGGATAATTCCGTTCCGCAGCTTTAAGCTACCTCGACTCAAACGAAATTACGCGTTCCCTTCCTGCATCGTCTGCTTGTAACAAAGCACATCCTATTGCGAAATCGGAGGCGTCGCAGACGAAACTAAATGGTTTCCCAGAATCTGGGAGAGCAAGAACGGGAGCTTTTAACAAACTCCCCTTTACCGCTTCAAAAGCGTTTTGGTGTTTGGTTTCCCAACACCAATCAACATCCTTCTTAAGAAGGTCGGTTAATGGCTTCGCCATTTCAGCGTAGTTCTCGCTGTATTTGTGGAGATAGTTGGCTAATCCAAGCCACTTCCGTAAATCTCTAAGATTTACAGGCAAAGGCCACTCCACAATGGCTTTCACCTTCGCGGGATCCGCCCGCACTCCATCCTTACCAATGAAGCATCCGAGGAAGGGCTAGACGTTAGTCTGCGTGGGTTAAAACCCCACAGATACCAGTCTACGCAATAATGCGTCCGTCAGGTGTCTTGAAAACGAGGAGAAAGACAGATACTTATTACTACGTTTTCTTCTTCGAGGTGGTGAAAATCACCTCATTTGAATGCGTTTGCATATAACTTATGCTCTCGCATACATTCGAGCACAGCTCGAAGGTGTATCAGATGCGTTTGAACATCAGACGAGTCGCCTTCCGCACGACTCTTCACCTTCGCGGGATCCGCCCGCACTCCATCCTTACCGATGAAGCATCCGAGGAAAGGAATTTCCTCAGCACCAAATATACATTTGGATGCGTTTGCATATAATTTATGCTCCCGCATACATTCGAGCACCGCTCGAAGGTGTATCAGGTGCGTCTGAATATCAGACTAGTCACCTTCCGCACGCCTGTGGACGAATATATCGTCGAAGTACGTCTGAGCGTACATTCTATGAGGGCGAAAGAGTTGAGTCGCCAAGCGATTGAAAGTCGCTGGCGCATTCGAAAGCCCCTGTGGCATAACAAGACACTCCCATAGCATGCCTCTAGGCGTGCTGACCGCTGTAAGCGGAATATAGGACGCTCGCATGAGCACCTGATAATACCCGTCCACCATATCTAAGGCACTGTACACAGTACAGTGCCTTAGATATTGTTCTGGAGGACATCCTTCCGAGGAATCGGAGTCTGCATGGGTACAGTCGATGCATTCAGCTTATTATACGCATGCACGATGCGCCACTTTCCGTTCGGTTTACGAATACAAAAAGTGGGAGATGAGTGGGGAGACTTACTCTCCCGTACCATCCCTGCCTCTTCTTTCCCCTTGAAGAATGCGTCAATGACGTCGCATTGCTCCTTGGGGAGAGGCCACTGCCTAGTGACGCAGTATTTGGTTCCAGGAACCAAATCAATTTCATGTCGGACTCCCCTATCCGGTGGTAATCTCATCGGCGGGTTGTCACAAATGACATCTCCAAATTCCTTTAGTAAGGAACGGTAAGGGTCATCAGGATCGGCGAAGATCTTGAGGCCGCTTCGGGCATTCAATGCCTGTTTGGTTTTCACTAAAATTGACTCGTCCATCGTGGATGAGGAGTTCAACTCCTCTTCCGGACGCAACACGACGACCTCGTCGATTTCATCTGCTCTCAAAGCAGCTCCAAACTAGTTGAAGTACATCTCCTCCACCGAAAACAGTTCGCCTACCCAGGCAACCGTTCAAGGATTACGCCTTCCGTGACAACACCTGTCACACTATTCAGCATCCGATAGGACTGCTGACTACAGGTCTCGGGACTCGTCCCGGGACCCAGATGGGGGGGACTCAATTGCCCCATCTATTGGAAGCGCATCGCTCCTATCCACAGAGGTCTTTACCTCTACCACCGGTGACTCGCCGGTCTCACCTACAACGGCGTGGTCGGAATCATTTTCGACGTGCGAAAGAGACGAACTACGGGTCTCTTTGCTTGGAAGCGCCTCGCGCTTAACCACAAGGGTCTCTACCCCTACCACTGGAGTCGCCTCAGAGAAATCCACCTCTGCCACTGGAAACTCACCAGTCTCACCGTTTACGGCGTGGGGATTAACCGCCAAATCCCCCCCCGTTAAGGATTTCTTCCTTAACCTCATTGGGACTGATCATTTCAGACATCCCACGGCGTCTCACGCCAGAATCGCTTTTGCGATCGAGCAAAGGTGGGCTCATGACTCTCCAATTCTTCATCCGACCGCGGGTGCGTTGAGCCGATGGACTTAGACTTCCAGGCTATCCATGGCTCGTGGCGTTCCAGCCACTTCATGCCCAGAATGAGTACAAATCCAGGACTAGGCAACGTTCTAAGCTGTCGAAGTCTGCAAACTTCAGCTTAAGGTCAATCGAGACCTTGGGTACAGAAACCTGTACGCACGTCGCAAGACGGACCGTGACAACGTCACGAGAACGTGCCTCTAGGGCTCGGCATACAGCCGGCTCTTCTCTACAGAAGCCCGTCTGACATAATTGTCAGACGCTCCAGAGTCTATCAAGACTCTCCAAAGCTTATCAAAGCCTTTCATGTCCGCAAGGACTACCAGCAAACCTGTCTGGTACACCAACTCGGTGCTAGAAAGCACCGTTTCCCTCGGGGATTTGTGCTGTCGTCCCCTACCCTTGGGATTAACCGCTCTGAGGGATCCCCCAGTAGGGCGCCCCGCACATACTCGGAGCCGTCGTTTCCCGACGGCTTGGGCAAGGGCTTTTTCCCCACCCTTGGTCCCTTGTAGAGAGTGTCTCGCTGGGGATTTTTCGGACATCTGTTCCTCAGATGATCCATGCTCCCACAGAGGAAGCATCTCAGCTGCCCATGACGCTGCAACATATCTAAGAGCTCTTCCTCGAATCTCTACGAAAAAGGGTCAGTGTGACTCTTAGCGGGAGGCTTCTCCTCCGCTTCGACCTGACTCAGGTCCATGGGTTCTGGACCCACCTTAGAGGAACGGAAGGTCCTCTCGGCGTTAAACGCAATCTTAAACGCCTCCTTCAGGGATTCGGGTCGGCATCGGGACAGTTCCGAACGTGCTGGCCCTTCTTTCAGGCCTCCCATGAAGACGTGGATGGACACATCGTCCGAATACGCTTTCGCGTACATCCCTGCCAACAGGGCCTTCGGTTCTTGGACATATGTATCCAAGTCCCTAGTGCCCTGACGGCACCTAAAAACCGCCAGATGATTCTGGAAAACCAGATCAGGCGTGGCGTACATGTCCATAAGCTTTTGCTTAAGGACTTTCCAGGTTGGGAACACGCTCGTGGCCGAATCCGGACACGTAAACGCCCATGTACGGGATTGCCCGTAAGATGGGTCAATGCAAGTCCCACTTGCAAGTGATTAGCGGTCGTGTTCGATGTGGCGAAGGCCGTTTCGACCTCTCGCAACCAAACATAAAGGTTGTCACCCTTCTCTCCGGTGAACCTTTATCTTAAATGGTAATGGGGGACGCACCCCCGTGGAACGATTTCCACCTAAACTCTCCTCATGGGAGATGAGGGCATTGACCCTCGCCTTTACGGCATCAAGGCCCTACTCCGCTATGAGCTACGTGCCTTCGTCACCCAGTATGGATAACAGCCTGTTAAAGGCTTCCTGCTGGACGAGGGTCAACCTATCCCAATCGTCCTGATTCATCCCTTGCAGAGGATGTCTTAGTCTACCAATACAAGTGTTGGATTGACTACAAGTGCTACCAGAGGTAGCATGTGCGTATACGCACGGTGCGGCTAGCGCACAGAGGAAGACTTTCCTAAAGCGGCGATATGCCGCTACTTAGCCGATACGCCCTTAAAAAAGGACTTAGTAAGAGATCGCTCTCTTTCTCGGGGCCAAGATTTCCCTTGGTTTACTTGTTAGAATTAACTAACGCCTTGAAACAAAGCTTCCCTTAGAATCGAGTAGTTAAGGCCCTTTCACTACTACACTCACTGCGCGCGCGACCTGTCGAGGTCGTGCGCCTAGCAGTATTAGTGTTAGTTGTAAACTGATGTATATTTAATATATAATTAGCCTAATTTAATTAGGAAAATCTAAGGCAATTGATATCCGTATACCCCCTAAATTACTACCCGTATTCCCCCCCAAATTACTACCCGTATCCCCCCCTCAATTATAGGCCTATCCCCCCTCATTATAGGCGTATCCCCCCAAAATTGCAATCTTTCCAATTTTCTAGATATTCGATTCGCGAGGGCTTGATATATTTGACGTTTGTATCGACGACAGGCCAGGGCCATTGGTTTTCGGAGGTCAGCTGTCTCTACATTTTACTCTCTAGGAGAAAAAATTCAACTGACCCCGAGACAAGTTACCATGCGTCAACACTAAGTAATAAGCCCTATTTTAACCTTTCATTAAAGGGAAAACATTGCGTTAGCCAGTCTGCTTATACGATAGAGACATGTACTCCCCCGTACAGTGCTCTATTATTATAGAATTAAGATATGTTTTGCACGGACGAAACACACGCTGCGAGCATATCTTCAAGCATGACACCAGTCATGTTTTTGGTAAGGTAGATCGTGTCTTGCATTCCTACAGCGCCCATTGGGGAATCTGCAAGCCCATCTTTGACTCCTGCAGAAAATGAAATTTCCACGCGAAAACGATCTTCACTGTCTACCGGCAATGAAAAGGTTTCGAAGACGCGGATAACAATGTGCGCAAGGTAACTAATCTCCGCTACTCGGTCCAATGCACGCCGACGGTTGTCAGAAATTAGCTTGGACTCGCGGAAAACGTACTTGCGCTGATTCATGAGGTCGTTAACGCTAATGCTTATTCGCTTTAAGATGTCGTTGCTAAACTTATCTTGCTCCAGCGATATATTGTACTCGTCATCTTTGTCGCGATCATGAATTCGTGCGCGCCAGGACGGACACTGGAAACGTATCACATTCAAAAGTGTATGCAGATGGCTCTCACTGTAAAATAAAGACGCGTGCGGACCTGTGTGCCCGGACTCTTGATCCGCAGCTCCTTGGCGTAGGACGGATCCAAGCGGTACCCTTGGTGCTCGATATCCTAATCTTCAAGGTCAATAAAGGTCCCGTCCTTAGCGTCATCACCACTTCCAAACAGACCCCATGACGACCATGGCAGAGGCTGTTCGTTTACTGGATCTGACATGACGGTCACAACATCAGCACGAATCTTTGCGCAAAGTTCTTGTGAAACGCGGTTGCCAATCGACTTCTTTTCAGCAATATCATGCCGTATTCTTGCGAAACATAGCACCGCGCTATTGCTTCAGAAAGTTTGAAAAGATCGAGGCCGCCTTCCAGCTGACAGATAAGTTGTGGAGCAGGTCATATTTGATGCAGTCGTGCATATCAGGAATTTTACTCAGATTAAACGTGTCTGTCTTAGATGAATAGAAATCACGATATATTTTATCCCAGCGCTCAAACATGAGCGAGAAAGTTTCATCCATGTACAACGGAGTTGCATCGTCACCCTCTGTGAAAACATAAGAAAGAAACCATTCGTTAAAAATTCCTTAATCCAAAATGCCGACTTACGCTTATCTGGTACATGATCAGCAATTTCACCGCGAAGTTTGCGAATTAGTTCTAGGAGGAGAACTAACGCTACTTTCGGATTTTTAATAATTTCAAGTGCTTGGACAATGGACTCGGTATTTAATGGCGCGATAAGAGCCTTCATTTCTTCGAATGATGAATAGTCACGCTGTAGCAACGTTTTCAGCTTAGCTTTTATAGTCTGCATCTCATCCATAGCATCAGCTTGCCCGGAGTGGTCCAGCATTTTATTTGCATCTGATTTTGTACGTAAAACAATTTGGAGAGTTACCAACCAGCAAAATATTTACATCAAAGAAACGAGAACCATTATATATACTTCTGTCGAGAGTAGTGACAAGACTCACAAGAATTGGCGTGAGATCTCCTTACAGCTCCAAAAAACCTTTAGCGAATGCGGCAGCAGTCATTTGAACGCGTCCTTCATCCGACGTAAAAATTTTCAGGTCGTGGCGAAGTGTCGAGTAAAGCGCAGCAACCCTCCTTCTTCGACTTCAACAGGATAAAAACTGTTTCTGAACGACTGTCCTAATGCCTCTCCCTGTTGCTTGACCCGTTCCGTAAGATCACCTCCCCACTTCAGTATCATAAGAACCTTATGATTTTCTGCATCTCCTGAGTTAACTGAGCATGCAGCAACAGTAGCTGCAAAGCTTTTGTGCGGCTTAAATTGCACCTTGCGATTAATACCCGCAAATTTTCACCGCTCCAGCACGCGCTTCATTTGAAGCAGCTTTTTGAAACTGTCTCCTCCCTGAACTTCCCAAATTGCTTCTTTTGCGCTAACACCACGTAGGCCTTTATTAAGCTACGCACCAGATCCAAAAGCTCCTGAAGATCAGCAACTAACTTAACCTTTACTTCATCACATTTGCCGTCAAAACACCGCTTTTCATAGAAACCTACGAGATCTTTCTCCCATACATGTTTTTTCAGTTTTTCTTTAGGAGTGCGATCACCATGACGTACCACATCAATGAAGCAGCGAAGCTCTTCCAGGTTTAATCATCTAGAGAGAAGCCTGCGCTGCTAGCGCTGGCTACACTAGACTCGGACACATCAGAATCTGAGCTCTCACGTATATGACGCCACTTTTGGCCTCCGTTGTTGATAAGGATGTGTGGAGAAGCGTGCACAAAATTTGGCACACTTCTGGTCAAGTTTTGTCGAGGAATTTGGTCTAATTTAGGATTGGTTTAAACAAGGGAGGCTTTTCAGCCTATCAGACTCAAGAAGTGTCAAGAACGCAAGTTTTGGTGAGTCACCCGACTTTGGGTATTTTACATATTTTTGTGGGGTACATTTAGGGACTATAGGGTAGTAGTATTTTAGTTGTGGTTTTACCTTTTAGGACAGAGGTTATACCTTTAAGTAAGGAAATTGTTTAGCTTTCGGATAAGTGGCTGAAACCTCTTCTGGTATTGGTTCACACCACAGCCAGGGGTCGCCGTTCTTCCCTTTTCGTACACTAGTCGCCTCCGCCCGCCGCCGAGTGTTTGGGGTCAGAGGGGCGAATTACCCCTCTCGCCCATTATACCCGGTCTGGACGCGCCGCATGCGCACTTTGGCCCACCGAAGTCCCTCGACGGGAGTACGATCTGGCGATCTCAACACCTCACTCAAGTACGTTTGGAACGTGCTATTCACTGGATTGGTCTTGGCGTGGAGATATCGTTTGTGGAGTTTCACGAGCTTATTGGGTCTTTACGCGGACATATTGGATTGTTTTAAGATTGGTTGGAAACTAGACCGGTTTTGGTCTTATTTCGTATTGGTCAGGGGCTAGACCGGAACGGTCGGTCTACCCTCTATTATTTCGTATTGGTCAGGTCTTGATCGTTTGGACGATCGACCTATTGGAAGTTATCTCTTAGAAGTGTTTTTGGTCTGTTTGTGTCTGGGGTGAAGAGTTCCGTCCCAGAGATACCTACCCAGATCAGTCTTCTATATTCAAGACCGGTTCGATCCAATCTGCGATCCCGATCCACCGAGTGTGTAACTAGCCCATTCCATCGGGTACACAAGGTGAGATGGACAGTAAACAATCGGACCAAGTGGGTTCTGATGACGACCGGTCGTCTGCTTGCAGCGGACGATCGGACCAGAGCTCGAGTGGTGGTCCGCGGAGTACCCCTCCGAAAGTTGGAAGGCTGGGCGCGATAGTGGTAGTCAGGTTATAGATGCTAATGTTTTCAATTTCGAACTTGACTCCACCACAATGGTGCGCGTGCCCGGATCACTTGGTGATCGTGGATATCACCGTGCTGATATTCCATCAAAAATTGGATTCGAAGATTTGAATGATTTGAATATGGAGTCGTTCTGGAGAGGACGTAAGGAAAGGCTATCGCCTTACGTTCTCGTTGTTGATAAAGATTGCGATGTCCGATCTGGCCTGGCGGAGGACCAGATCGGGATTAATAAGTTTTTTCCTCCCCAAAAGGCTCCCACCGGAGCCAATCGGGACTATAGCAGGTCTTGCTATAGTTCCGGAAAGGACGAGGACCTCGGTCCTGATCCTATGTGTATGAATGAAAAAAATGATGGAAAACTAAAAGATGAAAATTACTCGGAGACTGACTGGAACGATCCGGTCTACCTCCCTAAAGTCCCCAAGGTACCCAAGGTGCCCAGAAAAGAGCTGGGAATGCCACCCGACGTAGACAACTTCGAAGAAAAGTCGAAGGTCGGGGATGAGGCTATCACCGAACAAGACCTGGACAAGATGTATTATGTTTTTGAATTGAAGCGATTTGTTCGCCAAAACCAGGTCTTTCGGGTGTTGGACCTCCATATCCCCGACCGTCTTCTCGGTCCCACTACCGAGCCGATCCAGAGTGATCGACCATTACTTCTCGTCAAGAATTTGGTGGCGATGTTGGCGGAGGTTGGCATTAAAATGCAGAACCCCGCCGGTGTCAATAAATTGTTTGGATTCGATGCTTGGAGACTGGAGGCGCCGATGTCGGACCTCCCCGACCGTTTGGTGCGACTGGTGGGGGCGGTTTGCCGCCCAACTCCCACCACGGCAATGAAGGTCTCCGAAGCCTCCACAGAGATTGTTGACATTGGTTCCGATGATGAATCGATCTACCAGTCTCCACCGGCTTCTAACAGCTCATCAGAGTTGGAGACCGTTGTCGAGCGGATGGCCATGGGGGTGGACCATGCCCGTTCTGAACAAAAAAGGGACATGCAGCAGCAAAGGGCTGCTTGCCAGTCGGGGCCCCAGCGAGCCCCACAGGCCTCAGTTCCGCAAAAGGAGGGTATCAACACGTTGCCCATGACGCCATCCAACGTCCAAGCCATGTTTGAGACGAGGATGCAACGTTTCATGGAAGAAAGGGTTAGACCACCTATGCACCCACATTTCCAAGACCGGTCTACCTGTCAAGGTGTCAATGTTTGCAAAGATGTGGATATGGAATCGGTAACATCTATGGATAAGCCTATTAGAAGTGATAAACCAACCGGCAAGGGAAGGCGCAAGCCGCAACCGGCAAGACCGCGTAGACCAAGCAAGACAAGTGACTGTGACATGGAGTCGGTCGGCGGTCTTGACGACCACTGTGGGTCAGATGGTACGGGCGCTGGCAAGCCACGCAAGGCTAACCTAGCCTCCACTACTGCCTACGATTTTGGATCTGCTGCGATTCCGCGCATCCGCATGGCCGCGAGGACCGACCTCAAGGACTTCACCGGCAAGGATGCTGATGAAGACCAGGACCGGTCTTGGTTCAGTCGGGTCAAGTCTGCGTTCCTGCGAGACCAGACCCCAAAAGGCGAACGTTATTTAATCTTCCGTGATTTGTTAAAAGGACCGGCTGCGAACTGGATTCAACAGTTAGGTCGGGATGTCCGGTCTTACTGGGACCAGCTATGTGCAGAGTTTGAAGGGCAATATTGTAACTCCGGATTTTAGAGTGCCCGCAAGTATCACCATATGCAGAAGCGGAGCGACGAGACACCGATCGAATATTTGCATCGGTTGAACGTGGCTGCACTTCGCGCCGGCATAACAATCAAAGAGAAAAACCCGCCGAACGGTGCCGCCTTAGAACATGTGGGTCACTACATTAGTACCCTGGACGATCAAGAACTGGCGGACCAGCTTACTCTGCTGCGTCTTAGGGACGCGGGTGAAGTTGAACAGACTCTACGGACGCTACAGCAGTCGCGTAGCATGAGGGCGAAGAGTGCTAGTGGATCAGGTCGCTACCGATCCAAGACACGGACCCAGACCGATCCGGTCAAGAGACCTTGGACCAGACCGACCCGAGCGGTCAAGGCAATTGTAGCTGATGACAGCACGGGGTCAGAAAGGGAAAGTGGAAGTCCATCCAGCCAGGATTCATCGGATGAAGACCAGTATCGTTACGTCTATGTTGCGGGGCCTGCCCCGAAGACCAAGTCGAAGTCCGACCAGGTGGACCGGAAGGGAAGGAACGGAAGCAAGTCCGATCCAGACCGGAAGGGAAGGAACGGAAGCAAGTCCGATCCAGACCGACCTCGTCAGAAGTGCTCCCACTGTGGGTCGAGCAAACATGATGGTCCAAACTGCTGGAAGAATATGGTGTGCAAGAAGGGCGAGAGACGCGGCCACCCGACGGATCACTGCCTCTTCGTATGCAAGTCATATGGAGAGATCCACGAGGCCGGCCACTGTAAGATTGAAGAACTTTTTAACATGATGCGCAAGTGGTATGTGCCAGACAAGCACGCGGGGATTCTGCCGCCGGACGCAGAAAAGATGTTAAACTAGAACGCTCGCCAGGTTGGAATCTGGATCGAGCCGAGCGTTCTACGGTTCACATCTATGCATATGTCGGCAAGGAGGATAAGACCGACAATACACGTTCTATTCCAAATTGCGTCGACCGAGACCATCCGGTCTACAGTCTGAAGACCGATGAGTACTCCCGGACTAAGGTGGTTATGCAGTTGGACTTGCTGCCTGGAGAATCCCGCGGATACTGGAAGTATCACACGCCTTATAAATGGTTTAAGCAGGCGAAAGCCTGTGGCAAGATTAATAACCAGAAAGCGACGATGTTGTTCGACTCTGGAGCTGAAGTATCGATAATCGGCTCCGCCTTTTCTCGTAAGGTCGGATGTCGTATAGACGATACCCAGAGACAAGAATGCGTCGGGATCGGTGAAAACTCTTATATGACCGAAGGAAGAACGCGTGTGAAAATTACTTTGTCGGGATCGCTGGTCTACTTTTTCAGCGCTTGGGTTGGCAAGTTGGCTGGACAGGACGCTTTACTAGGAATGGATTTCATGGTCCCAGCTGGTATTCGCCTAGACCTGTTACATGGAGTGCTTACGCTCCCGGATGAGGTCCAGGTCCAGTTGGCTGGTCGAAGACCTCTGTATGGTTCGTAAACCGATCTGGTCCGGTGGGACCAAGACCTCACTATCCCAGTTGGTCGGTCTGCCGATACCCCGGTTGAGAAAGGTTTTCGTTCGAGGAAGTTGTGGTTGACCAGGGGCGATCGGTGGGTCTCGACCTTCGTAAAGAGTGCTGGTCGACGTGATTTTGTCCGTGTTACCAATATCGGTGACAAGCCGCTGACACTGGACAATAACACTATTGTCGGCATTTGGTTAGCAGAAGGGAAGGTACCAAGGAATATGGGGTTCGTCTCGATTGGGTCGAGGCGGTATGTCGAGTGGCAAAACCTGGCGTACCAATCGACCACCGATCTTATCAGCGATGATGGGTCGGTGGAAGAGGATACCTCACCTTTAGTGGAAAGACCAAGTTATGTCACCCCAAAAAAGATGTCGGTCCGAAGAAAGGCGCCGCAGTCACCAGGAACGGTGGACCATCAAGTAGACGATCCGAGACTAGTCAACGTGGTGTCAGCACAAGACCAGGCGACAGCGGAGCAAGAAACGGAAGAAGGGGAACATGAAGTTGCTAGGTCGTACCATGACGGTATTCCTAATCAGAACGATATTAGTGAAGGACAGCCCGTCGATCAAGACCAGGGGCGTTCAGCCGGTCCAGATGGTCTAGGTGATATCACCCCAGAAGATGAACAAGTCTGTATACATGAAGGCGGGGAACAGTACATTCAGGAGCTGGAAAGCCAAATGGCAGTCCTCCCTGAAGTGTCTGCCGACTCTCCCGAAGTTACAATGGATGATTTACAATGGGTGATCAATAACTTAACAGTCCAGACCAGATCGAGCAGTTGAAGAATATCATATGGAAGAAAATACATCTGCTGATCGGAAAGGGCAATTCCTTACCACCTGCAGCCCGTGGTGCGATTTGCGATATTGACGTGGGAGATGCCAAGCCGATTGCTCAGCGATGTCGACGCGTGGCGCCAAAGTACCGTGAAAAGCTTTCTGATCTCATTAAAGGACTGTTGGTCACCAAGATTATTAGACCGTCGACCTCGCCATGGGCCTCGCCGATCGTAATTGTTATCAAGAAGAACGGCGTCGACATTAGGTTGTGCATAGACTATCGGCTGGTAAATCGGTTAACTAAACTTATGGTGTACCCGATGCCGCTGATTAATGATTTGTTGGAAGACCTGGACAAGACCTTGTGGTATTGTTCGCTGGACATGGCAAGTGGATTTTGGGTGGTCTCGATGACTGATCGAGCCCGTGTGATTTCCGCATTTGTGACACTGTTTGGTCTTTTCGAGTGGAACCGTATGTCGTTCGGTCTGAAGAACGCACCCCAGATCTATCAAAGGTTGATAGACAACGCACTGTACGGACACTTCAAAATCAAGACCGATCGGGACCCTGCCGAAAGTCATGATGTGATTACAGAGGGTGAATCCGATCGGGAAATAAGACCGTCCGCTCTAGGGAGGCGGTCGTACATCGACGACATTCTGATGCCTGCCTCGTCATAGAACGATCTATGCGAGAAAGTTGAACGATTGTTGGAGACATGCGACCGCTGGAACCTATCTATCAGCGCCATAAAAAGTTTTTGGGGTATGTCCAAGGTCGCCTATTTAGGTCATATGGTCTCGAACAATGGTCTATAGGCTAATCCTAAGGACCTGGATTCGTTAAGCAACCTCCCGTTTCCCAACTCTCTGAAGGCAATGCAGTCCTTCCTAGGAAGTTTAAACTACTACAGCCGCTTCATCGAAGATTTTGCTATCTACGCGGCTGTGTTGTATGAGCTCCGGGAAGTTGACTATCATATGTTGCGCGAAGAAGACCGGGCAACTTTACATGGGGGCGCCGACTCTGGTCTTGCTGCAGTTTGTCCGCAAGTGGAGGCCGAAAATCATATGAAGCGTGCACAGTTTGCCTTTGGTATGTTGAAGGTTAAGATGGCGACGGCACCGATTCTCAAGCATTTCGCTCCCGAAAAAGTGCCGACCATTATCGTATATGCCAGTAAGTGGGCTATCTCGGCCACTTTAGTGCAAGATCACGATGGTCTGTATCATCCAGTCACGTTTACGAGCCGGACGCTAAAACCAAATGAAGTGAACTATGGAATTGTCGAGAAATAAGTGCTGACGTTGCTACGAATTATGGATGTGTGTTACAACCTGCTGGTCGGCCGACCTATAAAGGTCCTGTCAAGACGGTCTACTTTGTCCTGGCTATTATCAGCCAATGGGATGGACAGACGTCTAGGCAGATGGCCGGCGGTCTTGTCGCAGTGGACCCTCGAGGTTGTTGAGTGCACCAGGGGAGAGGAAGAGATATTGGTAACATTAGCTGCCAGTATCACCCCTCGGTCTGAAGTGGACGAGGCATTGATAGCGATTGCCCCGAGGAAGCAACCTCGGCAGTCAGTTTTGAGACCGCCACCGACCGTCGACCATGATGAAGAGCTCTTGGTCTTAAGTTTTGACGGATCAGCAAGCGTGAAGAAGAAGGTCGGCGCCTATAGTGCCATATTGTGGAAGTTGCCACAATGGTCTATACTTGTAGCCGCTGCCGATTTCACGACGGATATTACTGTTAACGAGGCGGAGTACCGAGGTCTACTTCTATGTCTGGACCTGCTGTCGTCGCAAGAGAAGGGGCGAGTCATCATATGTGGTGACTCCAACCTAGTGATCAGGCAGATCACCGGAGAGATCGACTGCAAGGCTCCACGGCTGAGGTCGTTAAGTGATCGGGTAATGAAGGCATTGAAAGACCATCCCAACCACGAGCTGTTGCACGTGAAACGGGACTGGAACAGAAGCGCCGACTACCTCGCGACCAAGGCCATGCGAGACCAGACCGGGGCTACGATCACCAAGGAGGCCGTTCTTGATGAATTGATGAATATAAACAGGCTCCCCGAGGTGATCGGACCCAAGAACGCTCCGGACCAGGTGAATGTGATGGTCGCGACTAGACCGAAAGCTCGGAAGTCCCACCAACCGTTCCCAAAGGAAAGGTTGAGTGAATCTGTTGTGCAACGACTAAGGGCAGAACGGATCCTCAAGGCGCAGGACGAAGAAGAATGGATTGTGAATTTGAAGACCTACCTGCGCGGTGAATTGTCTAAGTTGACGAATGGTCAAGCGAAAGAATGTGCCAAGATCGCAGACAGTTACGAAGTGGATGAGGATGGTTTACTATATTACTGCCGCGATGCCGACCAAGACAGTGCAGACCGGGACCGATTGGCGAAATTGGTGATACCTGAGTTGCTGCAGCCGGATGTCCTCCATCACTACCATGTGAGTCTAGAAGGGGGACATCAGGGCATAGGCAGAACGTATCACAAGATCA
>CM047582.1:25232262-25257300 GCA_026184515.1 Peronosclerospora sorghi | reverse complement strand
CCCGAAGTCACCTTAGACGATCTGCAAGTGGGTGATCGGGATGTCAACAGTCCCGACTAGATCGATCAGCTAAAGAAGATCATATGGAAGAAGAAACATATGCTGATAGGGAAAGGCAATGCTTTACCCCCTGCTGCTCGCGGAGCGATCTGCGACATTGACGTGGGTGATGCCAAGCCGATCACCCAACGATGCCGACGTGTGGCGCCACAGTACCGCGAAAAACTGTCTGATCTTATTAAAGGACTGTTGACTACCAAGATCATTAAACCGTCGACCTCGCCGTGGGCCTCGCCGATCGTGATTGTGATCAAGAAGAACGGCGTCGACAACAGTTTGTGTATCGATTATCGGTTGGTAAATCGGTTGACCAAGCTTATGGTGTACCCTATGCCGTTGATTAGCGATCTGCTAGAAGATCTTGACAAGACCCTATGGTATTGCTCACTGGATATGGCAAGTGGATTTTGGGTGGTTTCGATGACCGATCGGGCTCGCGAGATCTCCGCATTTCTTACGCCGTTCGGTCTGTTCGAGTGGAACCGTATGCCGTTCGGTTTGAAGAACGCGCCCCAGATCTACCAGAGGCTGATCGGCAACGCACTGTATGGACATTTCAAGATCAGTATCGATCGGGACCCCGCCGAATACCATGATGTATTTACAGAGGGTGAACCCGATCGGGAAAGATGCCGTCCGTTCTGGGGAGGTGATCGTATATCGACGAGATTCTGTGGTGAAGTTTACCACAAATTTGGTCACTTTTGGTCAAGGTAGTTGGTCGAGTTTCCGATTGGTCTAAACAAGGGGGGCTTTTTAGCCTATCAGATTCAAGGAGTTTCAAGAACGCAAGTTTTGGTGAGTCACCTGACATTGGGTATTTTACATAATTTTGTGTGGGTACATTAGGGACCATAGGGAGGTAGTATTATTGGTTAGTTGCGATTTTTCCAAGTAGAAGAATTTTGGTTGCGGATTTTCCAAGTAAAAGTCTTTTGGCCTAGGAATAAGTGGTAAAAACCTCTTCTGGTCTTGGTCTACACCGCAGCAAGGGGTCGCCGTTATTCTTTTCACGTACACTAGTCGCCTCCGCCCGCTGCGGAGTGTTTGGGGGCAGAGGGTTGAATTATCCCCTCTCGCCTATTATACCCGGTCTGGACGCGCCGCACGCGAACTTTGGCCACCGGAAGTCCCTCGACGGGAGTACGATTTGGCGATCTCGACACTTTGACTCAAGTACGTTTGGAACGTGCTATTCACTGGATTGGTCGTTACGTGAAGATATCGTTTGTGGAGTTTCACGTGCATATTGGGTCTTCACGTGGACATATTGGCTCATTATAACATTGGTTGGAGTTTAGACCGGTTTGGTCTTCTCTCATATTGGTCAGGGGCTAGACTGGTTGATTGGTCTACCCTCTATTATTTCGTATTGGTTAGGTCTAGATCGTTTGGACGATCGACCTATTGTAATCTATCTTTCGGAAGTGTTTCTGGTCTGTACGTACCTGGGGTGAAGAGTTCCGCCCTAGGTACACCTAGCCAGCAAGGTCTCCGATATTCAAGACCGAATCAGATCGATATGCGATCCAGATCCACCGAGTGTGTAACTAGCCCATTCCATCGGGTACACAAGGTGAGATGAACTTAAGTGAATCGGACCAAGTGTCTTTGGATGATGACCGGTCGTCTGCCAGCAGCGGACGATCGGACCAGATTTCGAGTGGAGGTCCGCGGGGTACCCCCCCCCCCGTAAGTTGGAAGGCTGGGCACGATGGTGGTGGTCAGGTTGTCGATACAAATGTATTCGATTTCGAACTTGACTCCACCACAATGGTGCGCGTGCCCGGATCACTTGGTGATCGTGGATATCACCGCGAGGTGTCATCAAAGATTGAGTTTGAAGATTTGAATTTGGAATCGTTCTGGAGAGGGCGTAAGGAAAGGCTATCACCTTACGTCTTCGTTCTCGATAAAGATGGCGATGTCCGGTCTGGCCTGGTGGAGGACCAGATCG
This sequence comes from Peronosclerospora sorghi, assembly GCA_026184515.1. NCBI lineage: Eukaryota > Oomycota > Peronosporomycetes > Peronosporales > Peronosporaceae > Peronosclerospora > Peronosclerospora sorghi. Next base: position 25,255,283 of record CM047582.1, on the reverse strand, counting down.
GGATTAATACTTTTTTCCTCCCCAAAAGGCTCCCACCGGAGCCGATAGGGAATATAGCAAGTCCTGCTGTAGTCCCGGAAAGTATCAGGACCTTGGTCCTGATCCTATGTATGTGCATAAAAAAGTTGATGGAAAATCAAAAGACGGAAAATACTTGGAAGCTGATCAGAACGATCAGACCAACCTCCCCAAGGTCCCCAAGCTACCCAACATTCCCAAGAAAGGGTTGGGAATGCCGACCGACGAAGACGACCTCGAAGAAAAGTCGCAGGTCGGAGATGGAGGCATCACTGAAGAAGACCTAAACAAGATGTACTACATTTTTGAGCTGAAAAGATTTGTTCGTTTTGACGTGGTCTCTCGGGTGTTGAACCTGCAGATCCCCGACCGTCTTCTCGGTCCCACTACCGAGCCGGTCCAGAGTGATCGCCCATTACTGTTGGTGAAAAAACTTGGTGGAGATGTTGGCGGAGGTTGGCATTAAAATGCAGAACCCCGCCGATGTCCAAAAAATATTTGAATTTGAGACTTGGAGGCTGAAAGCGTCGATGTCGACCTTCCACGATCATTTAGTCCCACTGGTGAGGGCGGTTCGCCGCCCAACTCCCACCGCAGCAGTGAAGGTCGCTGAAGCCTCCACAGCGCTTGTCGACATTGGTTCTGATGACGAATCGGTTTATCAGTCTCCACCGGCCTCTAACAGCTCATCAGAGTTGGAGACCGGTGTCGAGCGGATGACCGTGGGGGTGGACCATGCCCAGCCTGAACAGAAAAGGGACATGCGGCAGCAAAGGGCTGCTTGCCAGTCGGGGCTCCAGCGACCCCCACAGGTCTCAGTTCCGCAAAAGGAGGGTATCAACACGTTTCCCATGACTCCAGCTAACGTCCGAACCATGTTTGAGACGATGATGGAGCGTTTCATGGAAGACCGGGTTAGACCACCTCTGCGGCCACATGCCCAAGACCGGTATACCCAGCAAAGTGCCAATGTTTGCCGAGATGTGGATATGGAATTGGTAACATCTGTGGACAAGCCCACTCGAAGTGATAAGCAAGTCGGCAAAGGGAGGCGCAAGCCGCAACCGGCCAGACCGCGTAGACCAAGCAAGACAAGTGACTGTGACATGGAGTCGGTCGACGGTCTTGACGACCACTGTGGGTCAGACGGTACGGGCGCTGGCAAGACACGCAAGGCTAACCTAGCCTCCACTATTGCTTACGACTTTGGATCTGCTGCGATTCCGCGCATCCGTATGGCCGCGACGACCGACCTCAAGGACTTCACTGGCAAGGATACTGATGAAGACCAGGCCCGGTCTTGGTTCGGTCGGGTCAAGTCTGCGTTCCTGCGAGATCAGACCCCGAAAAGTGAAAGGTGTCTGATTCTCCGGGATTTGTTGAAAGGACCGCTGCCAACTGGATCCAACAGTTAGGTCGGGATGTCCAGTCTGACTGGGACCAGCTATGTGCAGAGTTTGAAGGTCAATATTGTAACTCCGGATTTTCGAGTGCCCGCAAGTATCACCATATGCAGAAGCGGAGCGACGATACACCGATCGAATATTTGCATCGGTTGAACGTGGCTGCACTTCGTGCCGGCATAACAATTAAATAGAATAACCCGCCGAACGGTGCTGCTCTGGAACATGTGGGTCACTACATTAGTACCCTGGACGATCAAAAACCGGCGGACCAGCTTACTCTGATGCGTCTTAGGGACGCGGGTGAAGTTGAACAGACTCTACGACGCTACAGCAGCCGCGTGGCATGAGGTCGAAGAGTGCTGGTGGATCAGGTCGCTACCGATACAAGACCCAGACCCAGACCGACCCAGTCAAGAGGCCCTGGACCAGACCGACCCGAGCGGTCAAGGCGATCGTAGCCGAAGACAGCACGGGATCGGAAGGGGAAAGTGGAAATCAATCCAGCCAGGAGTCGTCGGATGAAGACCAGTATCGTAACGTCTATGTTGCGGGACCTTCCCCGAAGACCAGGTCGATGTCCGACCAGGTAGACCGGAAGGGAAGGAACGGAAGAAAGTCTGATCCATACCGACCTCGTCAGAAGTGCTCCCACTGTGGGTCGAGTAAACATGATGGTCCAAACTCCTGGAAGAAGATGGTGTGCAAGAAGTGCGAGAGACGCGGCCACCCGACTGACTACTGCCTCTTCGTATGCAAGTCATGTGGAGAGATCCACGAGGCCGGCCACTGCAAGATTGAAGAATTTTTTAACATGATACGCAAGTGGTACGTGCCGGAAAATCACGCGGGGATGCTGCCGCCGGACGCAGAAAAGATGTTAAACTAGAACGCTAGCCAGGTTGGAATCTGGATCGAGCCGAGCGTTCTACGGTTCACATCTATGCATATGTCGGCAAGGAGGATAATACCGACAATACACGTTCTATTCCAAATTGTGTCGACCGAGACCATCCGGTCTACAGTCTGAAGACCGATGAGTACTCCCGGACCAAGGTGGTTCTGCAGTTGGATCTGCTGCCTGAGGAGTCTCGCGGATACTGGAAGTATCACGCGCCTGATCAATGGTTCAAGCAGGCGAAAGCCTGTGGAAAGATTAATAACCAGAAGGCGACGATGTTGTTCGACTCTGGAGATGAAGTCTCGATAATCAATTCCGCCTTTGCTCGTAAGGTCGGATGTCGTATAGACGATACACAGAGACAAGAATGCGTCGGGTTCGGTGAAAACTCTTATATGACCGAAGGAAGAACGCGTGTGAAAATTACTTTGTCGGGATCGCTGGTCTACTTTTTCAGCGCTTGGGTTGGCAAGTTGGCTGGTCAGGACGCTTTACTAGGCATGGATTTCATGATCCCAGCTGGTATTCGCCTAGACCTGTCACATGGAGTGCTTACACTCCCGGATGAGGTCCAGGTCCAGTTGGCTGGTCGAAGACCTCTGTATGGTTCGTATACCGATCTGGTCCGGTGGGACCAAGACCTCACTATCCCAGTCGGTCGGTCTGCAGATACCCCGGTCGAGAAAGGTTTTCGTTCGAGGAAGTTATGGTTGACCAGGGGCGATCGGTGGGTCCCGACCTTCGTAAAGAGTGCTGGGCGACGTGATTTTGTCCGTGTTACCAATATCGGTGACAAGCCGCTGACACTGGACAATAACACTATTGTCGGTATGTGGTTAGCAGAAGGGAAGGTACCAAGGAAGATGGGGTTCGTCTCGATTGGGTCGAGGAGGTATGTCGAGTGGCAAAACCTGGCGTACCAATCGACCACCGATCTTATCAGCGATGATGGGTTGGTGGAAGAGGATACCTCAACTTTAGTGGAAAGACCAAGTTATGGCACCCCAAAAAAGATGTTGTTCCGAAGAAAGGCGCCGCAGTCACCAGGAACGGTGGACCATCAAGTAGACGAGCCAAGGTTAGTCAACGTGGTGTCAGCACAAGACCAGGCGACAGCGGATCAAGAAACGTAAGAAGGGGAACATGAAATTGCTAGGTCGGACCATGACGGTATTCCAAATCATACCGATATCAGTGAAGGACAGCCCGACGATCAAGACCAGGGGCGTTCAGCCGGTCCAGATGGTCTAGGTGATATCGCCCAAGAAGATGAACAAGTCTGTATACATGAAGGAGGGGAACAGTACATTCAGGAGCTAGAAAGCCAAATGGCAGTCCTCCCTGAAGTGTCTGACGACTCGCCCGAATGTACAACGGATGATTTTGTGGTGGAGTCAAGCTCGAAATCGAATACATTTGTATCGACAACCTGACCACCACCATCGTGCCCAGCCTTCCAACTTACGGGGGGGGGGGTACCCCGCGGACCTCCACTCGAAATCTGGTCCGATCTTCCGCTGCTGGCAGACGACCGGTCATCATCCAAAGACACTTGGTCCGATTCACTTAAGTTCATCTCACCTTGTGTACCCGATGGAATGGGCTAGTTACACACTCGGTGGATCGGGATCGCAGATCGATCTGATTCGGTCTTGAATATCGGAGACCTTGCTGGCTAGGTGTACCTATGGCGGAACTCTTCACCCCAGGTACGTACAGACCAGAAACACTTCCGAAAGATAGATTACAATAGGTCGATCGTCCAAACGATCTAGACCTGACCATTACTAAATAATAGAGGGTAGACCAATCAACCGGTCTAGCCCCTGACCAATATGAGAGAAGACCAAAACCGGTCTAAACTCCAACCAATGTTATAATGAGCCAATATGTCCACGTGAATACCCAATATGCCCGTGAACTCCACAAACGATATCTCCACGTAAAGACCAATCCAGTGAATAGCACGTTCCAAACGTACTTGAGTCAAAGTGTCGATATCGCCAAATCGTAATCCCGTCGAGGGACTTCCGGTGGCCAAAGTGCGCGTGCGGCGCGTCCAGACCGGGTATAATAGGCGAGAGGGGATAATTCAACCCTCTTCCCCCAAACACTCCGCGGCGGGCGGAGGCGACTAGTGTACGTGAAAAGAATAACGGCGACCCCTTGCTGCGGTGTAGACCAAGACCAGAAGAGGTTTTTGCCACTTATTCCTAGGCCAAAAGACTTTTACTTGGAAAATCCGCAACCAAAATTCTTCTACTTGGAAAAATCGCAACTAACCAATAATACTACCTCCCTATGGTCCCTAATGTACCCACACAAAATTATGTAAAATACCCAATGTCAGGTGACTCACCAAAACTTGCGTTCTTGAAACTCCTTGAATCTGATAGGCTAAAAAGCCCCCCTTGTTTAGACCAATCCGAAATTCACCAGCTGCCTTGACCAAAAGTGACCAAATTTGTGGTACACTTCACCACAATTTACAAGTGGGTGATCAAGACCTTAACAGTCCAGACCAGATCGAGCAGTTGAAGAATATCATATTGAAGAAAATACATCTGCTGATCGGAAAGGGAAACGCCTTACCACCTGCAGCCCGTGGTGCGATTTGCAATATTGACGTTGGAGATGCCAAGCCGATTGCCCAGCGATGTCGACGCGTGGCGCCACAGTACCGTGAAAAGATTTCTGATCTCATTAAAGGACTGTTGGTCACCAAGATTATTAGACCGTAGACCTCGCCATGGGCCTCGCCGATCGTAATTGTTATCAAGAAGAACGGAGTTGACATTAGACTGTGCATCGGCTATCGGCTGGTAAATCGGTTGACTAAACTCATGGTGTACCCGATGCCGCTGATTAATGATCTGTTGGAAGACCTCTACAAGACCTTGTGGTATTGTTCGCTAGATATGGCAAGTGGAGTTTGGGTGGTCTCGATGACTGATCGAGCCCGTGAGATTTCCGCATTTGTGACGCCGTTTGGTCTTTTCGAGTGGTTCGGTCTGAAGAATGCGCCCCAGATCTATCAAAGGCTGATAGACAACGCATTGTACGGAAACTTCAAGATCAAGACCGATCGAGACCCTTTTGAAAATTATGATGTGTTTAGAGAGGGTGAACCCGATCGGGAAAGAGGACCGTCCGTTCTAGGGAGGCGGTCGTACATCGACGACATTCTGATACCTGCCTCTTCCTGGAACGATCTGTGCGAGAAGGTTGAACGATTATTGGAGACATGCGACCGCTGAAACCTGTCTATCAGTGCCGTGAAAAGTTTTTGGGGTATGTCCAAGGTCGCCTATTTAGGTCATATGGTCTCGAACAACGGTCTAGAGGTTAATCCCAAGGACCTGGATTCGCTGAGTAACCTCCCGTTCCCCAGATCGCTGAAGGCAATGCAGTCCTTCCTGGGAAGCTTGAATTATTATAGCCGATTCATTGAAGACTTTGCTATCTACGCGGCTGTGCTGTACGAGCTCCGGGAAGTTGACTATCATATGTTGCGCGAAGAAGACCGGGCAACTTTACAGGAGGGCGCCGACTCTGGTCTTGCTGCAGTTTGTCCGCAAGTGGAGGCCGAAGATCATATGAAGCGTGCACAGTTTGCCTTTGGTATGTTGAAGGTTAAGATGGCGACGGCACCGATTCTCAAGCATTTCGCTCCCGAAAAAGTGCCGACCATTATCGTATATGCCACTAAGTGGGCTATCTCGGCCACTTTAGTGCAAGATCACGATGGTGTGTATCATCCAGTCACGTTTACGAGCCGGAAGCTAAAACCAAATGAAGTGAACTATGGAATTGTCGAGAAAGAAGTGCTGTAGTTGCTACGAATTCTGGATGTGTGTTACAACCTGCTGGTCGGCCGACCTATAAAGGCCCTGTCAAGACGGTCTACTTTGGCCTGGATATTATCAGCCAATGGGATGGACGGACGTCTAGGCAGATGGTCGGCGGTCTTGTCGTAGTGGACCCTCGAGGTCGTTAAGTGCACCAGGGGCGAGGAAGAGATATTGGGCACATTAGCTGCCAGTATCACCCCTCGGTCTGAAGTGGACGAGGCATTGATAGCGATTGCCCTGAGGAAGCAACCTCGGCAGTCAGTTTCGAGACCGCCATCTACCGTCGACCATGACGAAGATCTCTTGGTCTTAAGTTTTGACGGATCGGCAAGCGTGAAGAAGAAGGTCGGCGCCTATAGTGCCATATTGTGGAAGTTGCCACAATGATCTATAGTTGCAGCCGCTGCCGATTTCACGCCGGATATTACTGTTAACGAGGCGGAGTACCGAGGTCTACTTCTATGTCTGGACCTGCTGTCGTCGCAAGAGAAGGGGCGAGTCATCATATGTGGTGACTCCAACCTAGTGATCAGGCAGATCACCGGAGAGATCGACTGCAAGGCTCCACGACTAAGGACGCTAAATGATCGAGTAATGAAGGCATTTATGGACCACCCCAACCACGAGCTATTGCACGTGAAACGGGACTGGAACAGAAGCGCCGACTACCTCGCGACCGAGGCCATGAAAGACCAGACCGGGGATACGATCACCGAGAAGGCCGTTCTAGATGAATTGATGAATATAAACAGGCTCCCAGAAGTGATCGGACCCAAGAACTCCCCAGTCCAGGTGCATGTGATGGTCGCGACTAGATCGAAAGCTCAGAAGTCTCACCGAACGTTCCCGAAGGAAAGTTTGAACGAATATGCAGTGCAACAGTTAAGGATGGAACGGATCTTTAAGGCGCAGGACGAAGAAGAATGGATTATGAACCTGAAGACCTACCTGCGTGGTGAACTGTCCAAGTTGACGAACGATCAAGCGAAAGAGTGCATCAAGATCGCGGATAGCTATGAAGTGGATGATAATGGATTATTGTATTACTGCCGCGATGCCGACCAAGACAGTGCAGACCGGGACCGACTGGCGAAATTAGTGATCCCCGAGTTGCTGCAGCCGGATGTCCTTCATCACTATCACGTGAGTCTAGAAGGGGTACATCAGGGCATAGGCAGGACCTATCACAAGATCAGGTCCCACTTCCACTGGAGAGGTCTTTTCCGCAATGTGCAGAAATATGTGGGCTGTTGCACGGATTGCGATACCGGAAAGGGTAGACCGGTAATCAAGGGGCGATCGCCCGGAAATATCGAAGCTACCTACCCTTTCCAGGTCATAGCGATGGACCACATACCGTCACTGCCTAGATCGACGCGCGGCAACACTGAGCTGCTGATCTGGGTAGACCTGTTCACTGGTCTAGTTATTGCGAAGGCAAGTGCATCTCGGTCTGCGTAGCAGATCGCCCAGAGCTACGAAGAATGTGTATTCCGAAGATTCGACGCCAGCGAGGTCATCAGGCACGATCGGGAACCCGGTTTTATGGCCGAGGTGTTCCGGTCGTTCAATAATATGCTGGGCCAGAAACAGAGTGCGACGATGGCATATCGTCCGCAAGCAAATGGATCGGCGGAACGCATGGTGCAGACCATAACGAGGGCGATCAAGATGTACGTTGCTGATCCAGATCAGCGAGATTGGGACGAGTATGCAGAAAGGCTGGTGTTTTCACTCAACTCCTCGACCGATCGGGTCCGAGGAGAAACGCCTTTTTATCTGGCATATGGATGGGACCTTCGGTCGACATTGGAAGCTGCGATACCTATCGGTTGCACCCGGACCCGTGATCGTGATGCTCGACGCTGGCGCATGCAGGTCCAGAAACACTACCAGCATGCAAAAGAAGTCGTCAACGAAAAGCTGCGTCAGTCCACACAAGACCGGGCAGACCGGACCAATGACCAGGTCCGACCCCACGGTATAGAACCAGAGGCGAGGGTATGGCTATACCTAGACCGAGTGAAAGAGGGTTATGCGAAGAAGCTGGCTCACATGTGGCACGGCCCTTTCCGTGTTGCCGAGCTGATCGGTGAGCACGCTGCCCGTCTAGTAACAACTGGTACAGATTACAAGGTCTTCCCGATCGTGCATGTGTCCAAGTTGAAGCTGGTCCAAGAATTTCCTGATCGACCCAAAACTCCCTGTCTGGTAGACGAAGAAAAAAGATTTGATTTCCATGAAGCGTTACTGCCGGAGGACAGTTGGGAACGACCATTAGAGGAAGACGAGTTTGAAGTGGAGAAGGTCTTAGATGTTCGGTCGACCAAGAAGACCAGGTTCGGTCGGACTCACCGAGAGTACCTGGTCCGATGGAAGGACCATGATGAATCATCTTGGGTCGACGAGCTCGATTTGAATTATGGGGCTCTTCTACGAGAGTTCGAACTAGAACGAGTCAGTCGTAATCGCTTCGCAGTGATGCAGACCCATGAAGACCAAGACCAAGACACGCAGTAGCATCGGTCGGTCTAGACCGGTGTGAAGATGTGGAAGGTCCGGAGTTGATGTGAAATTGTGATGAACTGTGACGGATTGGAATAGCGGAATGACGAATGTGATGACTATTTTTCGTGATGGAGGTGGAACTGTTTACGATAACGTTTTCAGTGCAACTATGGAGAGAGTGGTAAAATTAGCTCAAGTGATTTGGCGATTGGACATATGAAAAAAAATGATGACATGTATTGCGAGTTATCTGGTCGACTACCTGCGACTTCACTCGCTATCGCCCCACAGACGGCCGATGACCATCGACGGATGATTTTGCACTTTATCCTGAAACTGGTACGCCAGGGGTCCTTCCGGTCAATCTGGACCAAAGCATCCTTGAGGTCCGCGACCGGCTCAGCGCAATCAAGACCGGGGTACCATGTGCCGTCGTCGGCCAGTAGTCTGGTCTTCTCAACGCGACGCCTTGGCATATGGAGGAGCACCGGGTACAATAACACGTCGACGTCACACTCGTGAGCTCGCATCCCGTCCAAAATGTACTGGCACAGGGATTGCCAAGCCTCGCCCGCTCGAATTCGACGTCGCTTGCGCTTGCTCTGGAACGTCGACAGGCCCGGATATTGTCGCACCCGGTCGGGAGGAAGCACCAAGTAGTGGGACGCTTCCCAAATTGCTTGACCGTGGATCCTGTTGAAATTCTTCACCCGGCCTAGCAAAGTGCCGATCCATGGAGTCAAGTGTAACACAAGTCCTATCTTGGAGTGTTCGAAGATTTCCCATGGTGCATCGCCGTACAGGCGAGAGATCTGCGCCGACGTAATCAGGTCCGCCCTCCATGCAGACGCGGCAGGGGTTTTCTTGGCCGGTGGAAAAAGCCAGGAGTCCGGACGAGAGAAAGACCGGGCCAGAAGCTGCTTGGTCAGGGTAGACCGGCGTAAACAGCCGATTTGCCCCGACGACCACGGCCAAGTGACTTCAAACGTCCGCGGCGGAAGGGAGCTGGTGTCAACCGCCATGTTCTTAGGTAGAGCGTACTTGTGAAGCTCGGATGTCCCGGGGAGAACCGAAGGCGCCGGCTTCGCTGATGTCGATACTGGTGTGGCGTCACTTGGCAAACCGGTCTTCTGTTCTGACCCCAATGTCGGCGCCACTTGGATGAAACTTTCACGTAAATTCGTTTGTGATTTGGACTGGATGGGGGTCATGAACTCGGAATCGCCGGACCCTTCGCTGTAGTCCTCCTCAGACGAGACCCTTGTGTGCTGGATGCGACTTGCAGTACGGCGCGAGGGCGCTCGACTTTCCGAGGGGTTGTAGATGTCGTCCATGTCCGAGTCCGAGTCCATAAGAAGCACCTGTGTCTTGGATCGCTTATGAGGCACTGCACGCTTCCCCTCGAGTCAGGGTTCGCGCGCAGTGCCCCGCGCCTTCGAGCTACCCGGCGCGTCCGCGCGCTTCTTCGATTTTTGTGCAATTTTGGGCTGCTGAATATCATTCAATGAGCGACGTCGGCTTGGTCCTGCTTCAAGCGGTCTTGGTCTTGCCCCGAGGTGACTAAGGTTGCCGATGCGGACCAATCTACGCAGGTGGAACCAGTCGAACACGGAGGTAGCAAGTTCATCAAGCGCTGGCGGCACTGGTCTAGTGCCACCTGACGACGACCCGACTCTTGCGTCCAAGCGTCGGACCTGTCTTGACAGGACCGGACCTTCCCGGTCCGGTCTTGAATCGAAATTTGCAACTCGGCAATGCGTCGCGCGAGGTCGTCGCCTTGCATGCACAGTGAAGTCGCGTCAAACTGTCCGTCCAACTGCTGCCGACAAACAAGTGCAAGTTAATCCCGGAGATGGGACTGATGAGTCTCCAGACGGGACAGCTCATGGCGCGCGCTTATCAGCTCCTCCAAAATGTATCGAAGCTGGTCAGCGTGACCGTCAGACCGCCTATCAGCATCGACCAAGGCACCTATTGCCTGGACTACGCTGGGAGGGATGAGAGCTGAAGACAAACTAGGGTCAAGAAGAGTATAAGATAAAGACCAAAGATGCGCACCTCGTGTTGCCTGGTGGGCCACCTGGGTCCTGAGACGCATGTTTTCTGCGAGCATATCCTGCATCCGCGTGTCGGCTTCAGTCTGACACCCTTCCAATGTTTGAAGTGCATGAGAGTTACGTGGGCTGTCAGACCGAGCCGACCGGACAGGCGAAGCAAGGTGGGGCGACTCGGCGAATAGAGTTTATGCAAGAACGACAAGAACAAGCATCAAAGGGAAGCATAAGAAGATCAAGTGCAGTAAAGGCAGTACCTGATGAAGGTGTCGAAGATGTTTGGTCCATGTTGAAGAAGTGTGAGTGACCAAGGTCCAGTTGGTCAAGTGATGGGTGAGTCAGACCGTTATCTTTGTGCGACACGGTCGGACACAGGGGCGGCTGTGGTGAAGTGTACCACAATTTGGTCACTTTTGGTCAAGGCAGTTGGTCGAATTTCGGATTGGTCTAAACAAGGGGGGATTTTTAGCCTATCAATTTCAAGGAGTATCAAGAACGCTGGTCTTGGGTGAGTCACCTGACATTGGGTATTTTACATAATTTTGTGTGGGTACATTAGGGACCATAGGGAGGTAGTATTATTGGTTAGTTGTGGATTTGCCTAAAAAAGTAGAAGTCTTTTAATTGCAGGGTTTTTCTAAGTAGAAGTCCTTTGGTCTTGGTCTATACCACAGCAAGGGGTCGCCGTTTTCTTTTTACGTACATTAGTCGCCTCCGCCCACCGCGGAGTGTTTGGGAGCAGAGGGTTGAATTATCCCCTCTCGCCTATTATACCCGGTCTGGACGCGCCGCACGCGCACTTTGGCCACCGGAAGTCCCTCGACGGGAGTACGATTTGTCTATCTCGACACTTTGACTCAAGTACGTTTGGAACGTGCTATTCACTGGATTGGTCTTTACGTGGAGATATCGTTTGTGGATTTCAAGGGCATATTGGGTCTTCACGTGGACATATTGGCTCATTTTAACATTGGTTGGAGTTTAGACCGATTTTGGTCTTCTCTCATATTGGTCAGGGGCTAGACCGGTTGATTGGTCTACCCTCTATTATTTCGTATTGGTCAGGTCTAGATCGTTTGGACGATCGACCTATTGGAATCTATCTTTCGGAAGTGTTTCTGGTCTGTACGTACATGGGGTGAGTAGTTCCACCTTAGGTACACCTAGCCAGCACGGTCTCCGATATTCAAGACCGAATCAGATCGATCTGCGATCCCGATCCACCGAGTGTGTAACTAGCCCATTCCATCAGGTACACAAGGTGAGATGAACTTAAGTGAATCGGACCAAGTGTCTTTGGATGATGACCGGTCGTCTGCCAGCAGCGGACGATCGGACCAGAATTCGAGTGGAGGTCCGCGGGGTACCCCCCCCCCGTAAGTTGGAAGGCTGGGCACGATGGTGGTGGTCAGGTTGTCAATACAAATCTATCCGATTTCGAACTTGACTCCACCACATTGCTTTCGGTATGCGGAAGCCAAGATGGCGACGGCACCGATTCTAAGACACTTCGATCCAGAAAAAATGCCAATCGTCATTGTGTATGCTAGTAAGTGGTCCATTTCTGCCACTCTAGTGCAAGAACATGATGGAGTGTACCACTCGGTTACTTTTACGAGCCGGACGTTGAAGCCGAACGAAGTTAACTATGGGATCGTCGAAAAGGAAGCTCTGGCTTTACTACAGATTTTGGATGTGTGCTACAACCTACTGGTCGGCCGATCTGTAAAGGTTCTTTCGAGAAAGTCGACATTGGCCTGGATATTATCGGCAAATGGGATGGACGGTCGGCTTGGCAGATGGTCAGCGACCTTGTCACAGTGGTCCCTCAAGGTCGTCAAGTGCACCAAGGGAGAGGAAGATATATTGGGCACATTGGCTGCCAGTATCACCCCTCGGTCTGAAGTGGATGAAGTCTGATGGCGATTGCCCCAAGGAAGCAACCTCGACAGTCAATCTCACGGCCGCCACCGATCGTCGATCGGGATAAGGAACTCCTGGTCTTGAGTTCCGACGGATCGGCTAGCATGAAAAAGAAGGTCGGCTCCTATAGTGCCATACTGTGGAAGTTACCACAGTGGCCTATAGTAGCAGCCGCCGCTGATTTCACGCCTGACTATAACGGTCAACGAGGCGGAATATCGGGGGCTCCTTATATGTCTCGATCTGCTGTCATCACAAAAGAAAGGGCGGATCATCATATGTGGTGACTCATACCTAGTGATAAGGCAGATAGCCGGGGAGATCGACTGTAGGGCACCACGGCTGAAGTCGATGAATGATCGGGTGATGAAGGCACTGAAAGACTATCCCAATCACGAGCTATTGCACGTGAAACGGGATTGGAACAGAAGCGCCGATCACCTCGCTACCCAAGCTATGCGGGACCATATCGGGGCGACGATCACCGAAGAGGCCGTTCTAGATGAGCTTATGGACATAAACAGGCTCCCGGAGTTGATCAAGCCCAAGGACAGCCCTGATCAGGTACATGTGATGGCGGAGACTAGATCGCTAACTCAGAAGTCTCGCCGATTGTAGCCGGTGCGTACACGCACGGTGCGGCTAGCGCACAGAGGAAGACTTTCTTTTAAGCGGCGTTCGACGCTACTTAGCCGATACGCCCTTATAAAAGGGATTAGTAGGAGAGAGCTCTCCTACTCGGGGCCAATATTCCCACTTTGGTTTACGATTAGCTTTGCTAATGCCTTAACACAAGGCTACCTTACTAAGGGTGTAGCTAAAGGTAGGAATTCCTTTACGCTACTGCACTCACTACACGCGCGACCGGTCAAAGTCGTGCGTCTGTAGTCGGTTGAGTTAAATGTAAGCATAATGTATATTTAATATATAATTAGCCTAAATTTATTTAAACTAATGTAAACTCTATGTAATACTAAGTAGAACTTGCCAAATTCGTACCTAGATAAAATGTAGTGTACACCACCTGTGTACTAAAACGTGGCTGGCTGCCACGCCACCACCAAGGGCTCCTGCCCTGATTGGTTAAAATAACCAATGGTTCAAAACCTATCGAACCGGTCAATACTGACCCCAACCGTAGTGTACTCGCGTACACCACCTCCTAAATGTTAATCTAATGTAACCCTGTTACATACTCACTATTGCTTACGCAATAAACAAAATTTTGTTGGAGAACTCAAACTGCCAGTACATCTGGCTATCCATGAGCCCTATTAGTTTTTCTATGGAGTCTACTCAAGAAGAGGGGTAGACTATTCCGAGAACTCGGTGGCGCATGCCCTTGGGGATATCTCCCCAACGGCTGACTGCTACGACATCGCCGAACGGCGGTGTCGGAAGCCTAATCCGTTCCCCACACGTGGGGAAAATGCGCTAACTAGTGCTCCACACCTGCCAATGTCGGATGATACATCTGGATCGCCGAAGGCGATCATCACCAATGAGCTGTACGCATCTCATGAAATACAACTTGCCGCACAGGCACTAAGGGCTGCGTTACGCGCCCCCAAACGCCTGCCAAGGGCGGCATATAATTTTGACGGTCTTCGTGAGCTCCCAAAGTGGGCTAGGCGTGTGGTAAGGAATAGTGTAGCATCCTATACCCCTGGCCCCGCGGCTGAACAGCCGTATCAATGCGAACGCCGCGAGAAACTCCGACAACAACTGCTTACGCAAAAGCAGTTCACTAGCGTCTCATACCGAGAACGCCTCGACAAGCAGGCACAGGGTGCCCCTGTTGAGAACCTCCGCGAGTTTCCTATCGTTCTTTCTCCGGGAGAAAGTGCTGATGATGCAGAGAAGAAGTTCCGCGCTCGGGCAGAAGGGGAGAAGCTCCTCCCCAGTTTCAATGAGCTGCATAACAGCTATTACCGTCGTGACGTTTGGGTGGAGAGGGCAATGCGCCTGGCATTCGCCAGAGCCAAAGCGATGGAGCTATTACGTGCCCCATATCGCACGCGCTACGCCAGCGCCCCGGTCTCAAGTGCCAGAGGACAGTGTGAGCGCCACATCTGCCTCCGGCGAACTCCCAATTACAGGGAGTGAAGAGGCTTCTCGCGCCCCTTTGGTCGTTGACCTGCAGCGGGATTCTCCCGCTCGAAAGCGTCAACGTCGTCGCGGCAATCCTGCCGTAGGGGAGTCTCGGACTCCTACGAACTCTGTGAGTGTGGATAACCCTTCCACTTCACCAGATACTGGGTTTGACCCCGATTATGGCGTCGCGCCATCAGACGCTCCACATGATAGTGTGGAGTACCCTGCGCATCGAGAATTGGAGGTGGAGGTCGCGCAATTGGGACGTGGTATTCGTGAGCGCTATGATCGACACAGCCATCGCAACCATGATGTCCAAGAGGGACTCCGCGATGATTGGGATACCACTGAACGCTTCGAGAGGCGGCTTTCCTCTCTAGAGACGACCGTTGCGGAGCTTCGTGGTCGCATTTTAGCCCTGTCGGGATTCCTCCACCCTGCCGTGTCTTACGGCTCTTACGGCTATCCGCCTTTCCACCCTCCTCCAGGAGGGGGCCCGCCTCCGGGTCCTAATATGGCTTAAGCATACCCGCATAGAAGGTTGGTTGCGTACGCATCACCTTCGGGATGTCCAAGGTATACGATAAGCCCTTTTGGGCTAGTAGTTTAAAGGGACCCACAAACCTGGGGCGCAGTTCATTGCGCAACACATTTTAAACTGCATGTGTAGGAAGATTTTTAGCGTTTGATAAAACCCTTTCTCCTACTTTATATATTGTTTTCGTTACGCCGCCCGTTGCGGTCAGCTTGCTCCTTCTGCTTGTCTTGGATTTCCGCCATGGCATCGCAGACGTGTCGTAAGACACTAAGGCGCGTCGATAAGAACTTATCCATGTGCTTTCGCACAGATACAGGGATGACATCGGGGAATCCCCCCCCTCAAGCCCTGGGCCACACACACGTGGCGTCAACGGAACCCTCGGATTCACTAATCCGTTCACGTAAAACGGGGTAATCCCCGTATATGCATGGACCGAATTGTTAATAGCAAATTCGGCCATAGGAAGGATCTCACTCCAACCCTTTGGAGAATCCGGACATAAACTCCGTAGAATATCCTCAACAACGCGATTAACGCGTTCTTTTTGACCGTCCGTCTGAGGATGATCCGCAGTGGACATAAGGAGCTTGGTGCCTAGCACCCTAAACAACGCTCCTCAAAATTGTCCCGTAAAACGGGGGTCCCGATCCGACACAACTGAATGGGTAGACCATGCTGTCGAAAGACACGGTCTAGGAACACTTTCGCTGTTCCTTGTCCATCAATGGACTCTGGCACCGCCGCCAGGTGAGCCATCTTTCTCAAACAGTCTACAAAGACCAATATGCCGGTGTTCCCGGCCTTATCCTTCCGAACACCGAAGATAAAACCCATACTAATGGATTTCCAACAGTCCGTTGGAACGGTCAAGCTCGCCAAAGGCGCAGCTGAACTTTCAGAGGGTTTAACCCTCTGACCCGTCTCACAGGTGCGTATATACGCACCGACCCACTTATACATGTTGGACCACCAATACAAAGCGCTTAAAGCGCTGTAGGTCTTATCCCGACCTAAATGACCCCCGGTAGGGGCGGCATGTGCCTCAAAGAGGACTCTATACTTCAGTTCCTCATCATGAGGAACTACCACCCGCGGAGTGTCCTCCGCGCTCGTGCTATAATATAGCAAAACGTCACAGTACCTGTAACGGTGTAACCGAGCTCTAGCTCGACTTGACAGGGTTGGATCAGACAATCCAAGTCCCTTTCCACCCAACGCGCTGATAAGCGCCGTACACTGTGGGTCTTTCTCATACGCCTGGCGTATGAGATCCACCACAGGCGAGGTGACGAATGTCGCGTGAGCGAGATCGTTATCGGGACGACGCGACAGCGCGTCTGCAAGCACGTTCTGCTTGCAGGATTATACTGAATCTCAGAGTTGTACTCCGCAAAGAAGGAGAGCCAGCGGTCCATCCGTTGAGATAGATAAGGCGACTTTGTCGCTGTCCGTAAGGACGCGTGGTCAGTATAAACCACGAACGGCTTAGAGCCGAGTAGGTGAACCCTAAATTTGATAAGAGCATACTTCATTGCAAGTAGCTCCTTATCATGAACGGGATAATTCCGTTCCGCATCTTTGAGCTGCCTCGACTCAAACGCAATCACGCGTTCACGTCCCGCGTTGTCTGCTTGTAACAAAGCACATCCGATTGCGAAATCGGAGGCGTCGCAGACGACGCTAATAGGTTTCCCAGGGTCTGGAAGAGCAAGAACGGGAGCTTTTAACAAGCTCCCCTTAACCGCATCAAAAGCGTTTTGGTTTTTTGTTTCCCAACACCAATCAACATCCTTCTTACGAAGGTCGGTTAATGGCTTCGCCATTTCAGCGTAGTTCTCGCTGTACTTGTGGAGATAATTGGATAATCCTAGCCGCTTCTGTAATTCTCTAAGATTTACAAGCGAAGGCCACTCCACAATGGCTTTCACATTCGCGGGATCCGCCCGCACTCCATCCTTACCGATGAAGCATCCGAGGAAAGGAATTTCCTCAGCACCAAAGATACATTTGGATGCGTTTGCATACAACTTATGCTCCCGCATACATTCGAGCACCGTTTGAAGGTGTATTAGTTGCGTCTGAACATCAGACGAGTCGCCTTCCGCGCGACTATGAACGAATATATCGTGAAGTACGTCTGAGCGTACTTTCTATGAGGGTGGAAGAGTTGAGTCACCAAGCGATTAAAAGTCTCTGGCGCATTCGAAAGCCCTTGTGGCATAACAAGCCACTCCCACAGCATGCCACTAGGCGTGCTAACCCCTGTCAGCGGAATATCGGACGCTCGCATGAGCACCTGATAATACCCGTCCACCATATCTAAGGCACTGTACACAGTACAGCCCGCCATATTGTTCTGGAGGACATCCTTCCGAGGAATCGGAGTCTGCATGGGTACAGTAGCTGAATTCAGCTTGTTATACGCATGCACAATGCGCCACTTTCCGTTCGGTTTACGAACACAAAAAGTGGGAGATGAGTGGGTAGACTCACTCCCGTACCATCCCTGCCTCTTCTTTCCCCTTGCAGAAAGCGTCGATGACGTCGCATTGCTCCTTGGGGAGAGGCCAATGCCTATTGACGCAGTATTTGGTTGCAGGAACCAAATCAATTTCATTTCGGAATCCCCGATACGGTGGTAACCCCATCGGCGGGTTGTCACTAATGACATCTCCGAATTGCTTTAGTAAGGAATGGTAAGGGTCCTCAGGATCCGCGAGGATCTTGAGACCGCTTCGGGCATTCAATACCTGTTTGGTTTGCACCAAAACTGACTCATCCATCGTGGATGAGTAGTTCAACTCCTCTTCCGGACGTAATACGACAACATCGTCGATTTCATCTGCTTTCAAAGCAGTTTCAAACTCGTTGAATGACATCTCCTCCAACGACAACAGTTCGCCTACCCCAGGCAACCGTTCAAGGCTTACGATTTCTGTGACAATACATGTCACACTATTCAGAATCCGATAGGACTGCTGAATACTGGCCTCGGGACTCATCCCGAGACCCAGATGGGGGGAGTCAATTACCCCATCTATTGGAAGCGCCTCGCGCCTATCCACAGAGGTCTCTACCTCTACCACCGGTGACTCGCCGGTCTCACCTACAACGGCGTAGTCGGAATCATTTCCGACGTGCGAAAGAGACGAACTACGGGTCTCTTCGCTTGGAAGCGACTCGCGCATAACCACAGGGGTCTCTACCCCTACCACTGGAGTCGCCTCAGAGGAATCCACCTCTGACAATGGCGAATCACCAGTATCTCCTATAACGGCGTAGTCGGAATCATTTAAGACGTTCGAAAGAGACGAACTACGGGTATCTTTGCTTGGAAGCTCCTCGCGCTTAACCACAGGGTCTCTACCCCTACCACTGGAGTCGCAACTTTTTCACCTAACATGGCGTGGTCGGGAACCCCGACCTGCAGAAGAGACAAACCTCGTGTCTCTTCTCTAGGAATCGCCTCACGCATAACCTCAGAGGAATCCACCTCTACCACTGGCGACTCACCAGTCTCTCCTATAACGGCGTGGGGATTAACCGCCGAACCCCCACTCTAAGGAACTCTTCCTTAACGCCATTGGGAATGATCATTTCAGACATCCCAATCTCTGGCATCTCACGCCATAATCGCTTTTATGATCGAGCAAAGGTGGGTTCATGACTCGCCAATGCTTCACCCGAACGCGGGTGCGTTGATCCAATGGACTTAGACTTCCAGTCTATCCATGGCTCGTGGCGTTCCATCCACTTCATGCCCAGAATGAGGTCATACCTCGAGTCCAAATCCAGGACTAGGCAACGTTCTAAGCTGTCGAAGTCTGCAAACTTCAGCTTAAGGTCAATCGATACCTTGGGTACAGAAACCTATACGCCCGTCGCTAGACGGACCGTGACAACGTCACGAGAACGTGCCTCTAGGGACTCGGCATACAGCCGACTCTTCTCTCCAGAAGCCCGTCTGACATAATTTTCAGACGCTCCAGAGTCTATCAAGACTCTCCAAGGCTTATCAAATCATTTCACGTCCGCAAGGACGACCGGCAAACCTGGCTTATACACCAACTCGGTGCTAGAAAGCACCGTTTCTCTCGGGGCTTTGTGCTGTCGTCCCCTACCCTGGGGCTTAACAGCACTGAGGTATCCCCCAGTAGGGCGCCCCTCACCTATTGGGAGCCGTCGTTTCCCGACGGCTTGGGCAAGGGCTTTTTCCCAACCCTTGGCCCCTTGTAGCGAGTGTCTCGCTGAAGATTTTTCGGACATCTGTTCCGCAGATGATCCGTGCTTCCACACAGGAAGCATCTCAGCGGCCCATGCCGCTGCAGCATTGCGAGGAGCTCCGCTTCGAAGCCCTGCGGGAAGGCGTCAGAGTGACTCTAAGCGGGAGGCTTCTCCTCCGCTTCGACCTGACTCAGGTCCATGGGTTCGGGACCCACCTTAGAGGAACGAAAGTTCCTCTCGGCGTTGAACGCCATCTCAAACGCCCCCCCCCAGGGATTGGGGAAGGCATCGGAACAGTTAAGAACGTGCTGGCCTTTCTTTCAGGCCTCCCATGACGACGGGGATGGACAAATCGTCCGAATACGCTTTCGCGTACATCCCTGCCAACAGGGTCTTCAGTTATTGGCCATTTATATCCAAGTCCCTAGTGCCCTGACGGCACCTCAAAAACGCCAGCTGATTCTGGAAAACCAGATCCGGCGTGGCGTACATGTCCATAAGCTTTTGCTTAAGGACTTCCCAGGTTGGGAACACGCTCGTGACAGAATCCGGACACGTAAACGCCCATGTACGGGCTTTTCCTATATGATGGGTCAATGAAAGTCCCACTTGCAAGTGATCAGCGATCACATTCGCTGTGGCGATGGCCCTTTCGACGTCTCGCAGCCACACGTAAACGTTTCCACCCTTCTCTCCGGTGAACTCCTTTATCTTAAATGATAATGGGGGACACCCCCCCCGTGGAACGACTTCCACCTAAACTTGCCTCATGGGCGATGAGGGCATTGACCCTTGCCTTTACGTCTTCAAGGCCCCGATACACTAGGAGCTGCATACCCTCGTCAACCAGTAAGGATAACATCCTGTTAAAGGCTTCCTGCTGGCCGAGGGTCAACCTATCCCAATCTTCCTGATTCGTCCCTTGCAGAGGATGCCTTAGTCTACGAACCCAGGTGTTGGATTGACTACGAGTGCTACCATATGTAGCCGGTGCGTACACGAACGGTGCGGCTAGCGCACAGAGGAAGACTTTCCTTTAAGCGGCGTTCGCCGATACTTAGCCGATACGCCCTTATAAAAGGGCTTAGTAGAAGAGAGCTATCCTACTCGGGGCTAAGATTCCCACTTTGGTTTACGATTAGCTTTCTCTAATGCCTTAACAAAAGGCTACCTTACTAAGGGTGTAGCTAAAGGGAGGACTCCCTTTACGCTACTGCACTCACTACAAGCGCGACCGTTCAAAGTCGTGCGTCTGTAGTCGGTTGAGTGAAATGTAAACTGAATGTATATTTAATATATAATTAGCCTAAATTAATTTAAACTAATGTAAACTATATGTAATACTAAGTAGAACATGCCAAATTGTACCTAGCTAAAATGTAGTGTACACCACCTGTGTACCAACACATGGCTGGCTGCCACGCCACCACCAAGGGCTCCTGCCCTGATTGGTTAAAATAACCAATGGTTCAAAACCTTTCGAACCGGTCAATACTGACCCCAATCGTAGTGTACTCGCGTACACCACCTCCTAAACGTGACTCTAATGTTACCCTGTTACACCGATCGTTCCCAAAAGAAAGGCTGAGTGAGTACGTTGTACAACAGCTAAGGGCGGAACGAATTCTCAAGTCGCAGGACGAAGAAGAGTGGATCGTCAACTTGAAGGCCTATCTGCGCGGTGAACTGTCCAAGTTAACGAATGATCAAGCGAAAGACTGAACCAAGATCGCGGACATTTACGATGTGGATGACGATGGCTTGCTGTATTACTGCCTTGGCGTTGACCAAGACAGTGCCAATCGAGATCGAATAGAGAAACTGGTTATCCCTGAGTTGCTGCAGCCTGATGTCTTTCATCACTACCATGTGAGTCTAGAAGGGGGACATCAAGGCATAGGAAGGACATACCACGAGATCAGGGCCCACTTTCACTGGGGAGGACTTTTTCGGAGCGTGCAGAAATATGTGGGCTGTTGCACAGATTGCGAGACCGGAAAAGGGCAGACCGATAATCAAGGGCCGATCGCCCGGAAATATCGAGGCTACTTACCCTTTCCAGGTGATATCAATGGATCAAATACCGTCGATGCCCAGATAGACGCGCGGCAATACTGAGCTGCTGATCTGGATCGACCTATTCACTGGTCTGGTGATCGCAAAGGCTAGTGCATCCCGATCTGCGGAGCAGATTGCCCAGAGTTACGAGGAATGTGTGTTCAGAAGGTTCGGCGCCAGCGAAGTTATTAGACACGATCGGGAACCCGGTTTTATGGCTGAGGTGTTCCGATCGCTCAATAACATGCTAGGCCAGAAGCAGAGCGCGACGATGGCATATCTTCCGCAAGCGAACGGATCGGCTGAACGCATGGTGCAGACAATAAAAAGGGCGATTAAGATGTATGTGGCCGATCCGTACCAACGTGTCTGGGATGAGTATGCAGAGAGACTGGTATTCGCACTCGACTCTTCAACCGATCGGATCCGAAGAGAAACGCCTTTCTATCTGGCGTATGGATTGAAACCTCGATCGACACTTGAAACGGCGATACCGATCGGCTGCACTCGGACCCGCGATCGCGATGCCCGTCGTTTGCGTATGCACGCCCAGAAGCATTATCAGCATGCGAAAGAAGTCGTCAATGAAAAGTTGCGTCAGGCCACGCAAGATCGATCAGATCGGAATAACGATCAGGTCCGCCTCAGGGTATTGAACCAGGGGAGAGGGTATGGTTATACCTCGATCGGGTCAAGAAAGGATATGCAAAGAAGTTGGCTCATATGTGGCACGGTCCTTTCCGTGTAGAAGAGCTGATCGGTGAGAATGCTGCCCGTCTGATCACGATCGGCACGGATTACAAAGTTTTTCCGATCGTGCACGTGTCCAAACTGAAGCTGTTCAGAGAATATTACCGATCGGCCTAAAATGCCCTGTCTGGTGGACGAAGCAGAGAGGTTCGATTTTGATGAGGCTCTGCTGCCGGAGTAAATTTGGGAAAGGCCATTGGAAGAGGACGAATTCGAGGTGGAAAATGTGCTAGATGTCCGATCGGTCAAGAAAACACGTTTCGGTCGCACCCACCGAGAATATCTGGTCCGCTGGAAATATCATGACGAAGCAACCTGGATCGACGAACTCGATCTAAATTGTGGAGGAATGCTACGAGAGTTCGAGCGAGAACTAGTCAGTAGGAATCGCTTTGCAGTGATGCAGACTCATGAAGATGAAGATCAAGACACACAGTTGCACCGATCAGTATATCGATCGGTGTGAATATGTGTAAGGTCTGAATTATTGTGAATTAGTATGATGAACTGTGATGAACTGGAGTAGTGGAGTGACGAACGTGGTGATAATTTTCGCGATGTGGATGGAACTGTGTGTGATAACGTGTTGGTACAAGTTTAGAGAAAGTGAAGAGATTTGGTTAAGGGATCAGGTGATCATGAATTTTGTGAAAATGATGACATGTATTATGGATTATCTGGTCAGCTATCTGACGC
>CM047582.1:25209961-25226389 GCA_026184515.1 Peronosclerospora sorghi | reverse complement strand
CGGAGCTGCCGCTGGCATGATCAACGTCATTGTACCGATCTATTTGGGCGAAGTGAGTGGCACGCATACTCGTGGACGGGTCGTCTGTCTCCAACAATTTCTTTCTGCGCTGGGCGACATGAGTTATGTCGCTCTAAGCGCACGCTTTCTGGCTCTCTGTCGTGACTCTCTTGGTTTGAACGTCAGTGAATGGAGACTCTTGGCATAGATTGGCACGTTCCAAGTTCTCCTCCTCGTACTCTTGACGCAAAAGCTACCGGATTCACCCACGTGGCTCCTGGCACGACACGATGATCGCGACGCGTCGTTTCAAGTGCTCTATCAATTGTTTACGCAGTGCGGACGTGTAGCCGAGCAGGAGACCAATGCGATCATTCATGCCCAAGTGCTCGCAAAAGCGACGGCGCGACGACATCATGGTGCCTTCTTTCGTCCCGTGCTGCTGTGCATTGGCCTCGTGACATTACGT
Organism: Peronosclerospora sorghi; assembly: GCA_026184515.1. Classification (NCBI taxonomy): domain Eukaryota; phylum Oomycota; class Peronosporomycetes; order Peronosporales; family Peronosporaceae; genus Peronosclerospora; species Peronosclerospora sorghi. The sequence goes on along the minus strand of CM047582.1, from coordinate 25,225,920 downwards.
GCAGTGAGTGGGTTTCTACTGGAGCGGATGATAACATCCACGTTGAGGCATAGATTGGATCGTTCGTTCCATGTTACGATTTTTGGGGTCGCTGTGGAAGGAAGCGAAGACGATGTGCTTAGTGTGACTCTAACGGTCGCAGGAGATGCCGCGACGGGGATTGTCGCTTGTTACTACCTTGTGGATACAAGAGGACGGCTCGTGGCATTGCAATGCGGAGCGTATGCAGTGGCAATCGCGTGTGCGTTTCTACTTGTATCAATCTCGAACGGAACGGGCGACACGGACGCATTTCTGTGTGATTCCGGCTGGACCGCGATTCTTTTTGCCAATACGGGGCATCAAGTGGGTCTTGGAGTTGTGCCGTGATCCTCGTGAGTGAACTCTTTGCCGTCAAGCAACGTCTCGGAGCGATAAGTCTTGTCATGATATAGGAAGCGATTGTCCAGATGGGACTGACGCAGCTCCTCCCGCTCGTTCGAGATGTCATTTCGTGTCGTATGTCCTTGTTCCGTCTCGGTGCTGGTCTTGTCATGGCGTGTCACCTCTTGTACATTGTCCTTTCGTGGTGGTACATTCGGGAAACAAGTCAACGGAGTCTCCAAGCCATTGAGGTGATTCTAAGTGGATGGCAACCGGCCACGCCGCGTCGAAGTACATCGTCACATGTTCGACTTGAGTATAGCAGTAATAATAGTACGGAGTGAGGCAGGCAAAAACAAGCACTATTTTCGATGTGTATTCTTTCTCAACCAAATCAATAAATACGTTTCTAGCGACTTACGCGAGCAACCCTTCCTCGGTAAATGTCTTGGACCATGTTCTCTAAAAACAACCTACATACTGCGAAAGTGTCAAGGAGACCAAGTGGGAACTAGGCAGCCGCTTCTATCGAACATATAATCTCATTGTGTCCATATAGTCATTAGTAATATTAGCTAATATAAGTTTTTTGGAGAGATTCGGAGAAGAGGCCCTTACATGGCCATTCAGGTTTATAATGCTCATCCTGGTTTTCTTTGTTGGCCAGCGGGGCCATAATTCACGTAAGTGCACGTCGTGAATTGGAAGTAGAAAAAGTTTCTTTGGAGCATTTGCATTTATTCCATTAATCAAGAGAGAAAAGGATAACTTTGTAATAAATATTCGAAATTCTCATTTGGGGGGGCGCATTAGCCAAAATGTGGGGGCGCATTAGATTTTTCCTTTAATTAAACTAATGTAAACTATATGGAATACTAAGTAGAACTTACTCAATTCGTACATAGTCGAAATGTAATGTGCACCACCTGTGTACCAACACGTGGCAGGCTGCCACGCCTTCACTAAGGGCTCTCGCCCTGATTGGTTAAAATAACCAATAGGTCCAAACCTTTCGGACCGGTCAATATTTGACCTCAACCGTTGTGTACCTACGTACACCAACGTAACCAAATGTAACCCTGTTACACCCCCCCCTAATATACTTAATTATATATACACTAGGGGATGGTACCCGTCGTTCCGACGAACTGTTTCATTGAAATTTCATTGAAACTACGGTATATCTACATGTTCTTTGAAACAATGAGATGTGTTTTTTTGCGGTCATCAACACGCGCGCAATCTAGGATATTGACCGCTCCCATCGTTGCAACCTCATTAATCGTAGTGCATCGTCATAAACGACGTTGCGCGTTAGTTGTAGTTTTGCAGACTCAGCTTTCAAAAGAACGGAGATGTTCTCCGATGCTGTCGACCGTGAAAAGCCGACGTACAACTGGTCATGCGAGATACTGCGGTCGTAACCATCTCCCACCATGATAGCGCCGACATCGATTGCTGTCGGGTTGTTGTATCTCTTTCGGTCGTTCAATTGCAGGCAAATCAGACGGAGCTCCAGATCCACCACCTGATTGCCCTCCTATTCGCTGCCGCACCTGATTGTACACCAGCACGTACAGGATTTCCTGTTCGACCATGGCTTGAAGTTTCCCCATGATGCGCCGATCCAGTTGCGGAAAAACATTCATGTGAATCAACCCGTTGTACCAACGAAACAAATTGGGAGGATAATCCCGCCACTACAACACTCCAACGGGCAATGAAAGCCGCGCGCATATTTTCTCGCAATGAAATCAAACGTAAGGATACTGGCGCTGCAGACTTGGCATTTTGTCTTCACCGTGCCCTTCGTATACTCGAGCGTCTCTGAAGCATCTGCTGCATTTCTTCCGTGCTGTCAGATTAAGCTGGTCTGGAAGCGCAAGATATCCATCGACTTGTATTTGCGGGTTATGTATATAGATCTGTGATTTAGGTGCATTCAAATTGCCAAGTAGAAGGCTACCGTTGAGATGGTCAAGCCCCCATGTTGTAGATGCCGCTTGTGCCATATTTCTGCACCAACGGATGTCCAAGCAAAGGAATTGTTGTATGTTCGCGAAAGTTTTTGCCCCGCCAAGTCTGGTCCTCAAGCAGACGCTGCAACATTGGTTATGGTGGAGCTATCAGCTGTAGTTTAACCTTCCCACATCTGCAGCAAGTCGAGAAATGCGAGCGCGCACAGCGAAGATCCTTTTACACTTCCTCAATCCAGTGCAGTCCATCGGACTGCATCTGGCTTCCATTTGACCGAGTTCTAGCCGAAGCCGCTGCTCAATCCCGTCGAATATACGCCGCACTCGTGGTAAATCCTGTTCAGCCGGCCTTCAATCGGCGGGTGCTTTTGTGTCGGGACTGCACGTTCAGCACTTCAAGTGTTTCTGTTCGCTTTGAGGCTTGCGTAAGCTGTATCCCTTTTCCTCCGTGCGCATTGGCCGCTTCTTGCTGTGCACATGTTCGAGCTGAACGTCGCACCTGCCTGTGACGGTTCCTCCCTATTCAAGGACACTTGAACTCAACAACCACGGCAGCTATTCAAGCATTCAGCAGTAAGAAAGAGTGTTTCAACTAGTATATATGTTGAAAACAATAGCTAGTCTTGCCTAGGAGCGTCGCACTGACCGACAGACGGAGAGCTTCAAGTGTAGGTACCCGTAGTACCGAAGGGGTAGGGGCAGGTCACGTGACCGGGAGACGGACGGAAAACTTTTATTTAGGTAGAAGATGTAAAAGCCCTATTTTTAACCAATGATTAAGTCGAATAGTTTTCACTTCACTGTAGAAGCGCTATTTGTAACCAATTATAAAATCGAATTCATTTAGGTCCGACTTATAGTACAGTTCGACTTCGATTAGGTCCGGGATCGCGTACTTAATCGAACTCTATACAATAAATCTATATATTCGCTTAGGAAAACGGGATCGCGTTCTTAATCGAATAATATACATATATCAAAATATTCGCTTAAGTACGGGAAAACCCTTCAATTTAGGGGCTGGGGTTTTGCCGAGGTTTGAAAAAACTCTCCAGTTTTAATGAGTATAGTGTTTAGGGTACTCATGTAAATTGGTTGTTCCGGAGACTTCGCAGAGCGATGTCCTCCATCATTATCATGTCAGTTTGGAGGGAGAAGATCCCGTGATACTCCCCTGATGTACTTCCTGCTATCCCTTCTACGTCGGAAGTTACACGGATTGTGAGACAGAGAAGTTCAGCCGGGGATACACGGTGTATCGCCAGGAAATATCCACGGTACCAACCACTTTCAATTCGTGGCCTTTAAATGATATCCCATATCTGCCGCGATCAACTAGGGAATACCGAGGTTCTGATATGGACCGATCAATTTACTGGTCTGGTCATCACTAAGGCAGGATCCGTCCGCATCGCCCAGCAAGTTGCTCAAAGTTATTAAGGAGGTTTTCAGGCGATTTGGTGCGAATGAGGTGACCTGTCACGATCCGGAGCTGGTTGGTATGGTCGATGTGTTCGAATCGTTTACTGGATCTTTATCGAGAAGAAAAAGTGCGACGATAGCGTATAAACCGCAAGTTAATGTTGTTGGAAGTTGCCACCGTTCTGTCGTGAAGGAACTTAAAATTTTTGTGTTTCCACTCAAAATAAAACACAAGAAGGCAATAACTCTACTCTTCTTGCTTAACTTTCGAGGTTCTTAATACTGACGTCGAAACAAAAAGTTTACCAAACACGCTAAGGACACACTTCTCAGAGAGTTTCAGGCTACCCCAACTCTTGTGTGGTGGAGTCAAGTTCAAAATCGAACACCGTAGTGTCGAGAACCTGACCACCATCCTTTCCTGCCGTCCAACTTACTGGGGGGGGTACCCCGCGAACCTTCGCCTACGATCCGATCCGATCTTCCGCTGCTGGCAGACGACCGATCATCAACACAGGACGCCTGGTCCGATTTGTTCTTCATCTCACCTTGTGTACCCGATGGAATGGGCACGTAACACACTCGGTGGATCGGTGCTGGGAATCGACTTGTGGTCTAAATGTGGGAGACCGTGCTGCGTGGTGTACCCTGGGCGGAACGCTTCACCCTGGGTACGGGCAGACCAGTTATACTTGGAGTGAGTATACTCCAAAGGGCAGATCGCTCAACCGATCGTAGGGCCCAACCAATATGAGAATAAAACTCCAATAATCCAACAGGGAGATCCAAATGAGAACGTGATACACTCCACGAACGATATCTCCACGTAACAATCCAAAAAAGCTTAATAACACGTTCCAAACGTGCGTAACTTGAACTTGAGAAGCCGACCAAAGTGTACTCCCGTCGAGGGACTTTTGGCGGGCCGAGTGCGTCTGTAACGCGTCCCGGCCGGGTATAATGAGCTGGAGGGGATTACTCGACCCTACGCTCCCAAACACTCTGCGGCGTGCAGAGGAGACTGATGTACAATGCGAAACAACCTCCGGTTGAGTTAAAGGCCCAACAATTAAGACGTAAAACCAAAAACGCTCTTAGCAGGCAAAACCAAAACCAACACTAAACTCCCTACCCCTTATGGTCCCCAATATGTACAAACATGAAAATATGTAGGTACACGCAATCTCATGTGACTTACCAAAATCCGTGTTCTTGACACCTCTTGCACATGATAGGCTTAAAAGCCTCCTGTATTTCCACCAATCCGATCGCCGATAAGCCGATTGGTGTGCTGCTGACGCAAAACGACCAAAATTCTTGGGTCCGCTTCGCCACAGCCGCCCCTGAGTACGGTCGCAGCCGCGCAACGGTAGCGGCCCGATCTCATCATATTCCAGATCTTAACAGAAGCCGACTTCACCAATGGACGTATCTCCTAATCCACCTTCGCCGGGTACTTGCCTTGTACAGCCGATCGTCTTGTAACCTCTCTTGACATTCTTTGCCACAGGTGCCCTGATTTCCTCGTCGCCCCATATTGGTTCGCCGACCAGATCGGCCCGATCTGACATCCCTCTCAGCATTTCAGGGTCCGACATACCGGACAGGAATCAGATCGAGGCCGATAAGCTCCGGAAAACAGTCAAGGATCTCCAGTCCCAGTTATACATCAGGGATTCCTTCTGTAACAGGACTGATCCTGTTACAGGCTTACACTGTATTTTGCGAGGAAGCGCGCAATACAATTAGGGCAGGATTAGTTGGTAACAACTAATCCTATAATAAAAGTAAATATATTAATATTCACTTGTTATCTAGAACGCAAAATTAAGAGTGTTTATTTTAATGGGTGGTTTAGAGGCTAATAGTATAGTAACTAACTAATTATTATAATAATATCAAGTCTTTAACTAACTGTACTATTAGTTAAACTGCAAGATTCGGTATTTATACCGAATCGACTTTTCCTTCTTAGATTATAATAACTTATAATCTCTTATTTAAATTTCATACAACGCGTCTGAAATTAAACTGTGATATTCTAACTTGAGTATCTATTATGTAATGGCACCCCATTACATTACCCCCCCACTTAAGGTGGTTGGCCAATAATAACTCTTATTTTGGCCAATCATGGGTGGCACTTGCAGGTCAGAATTTCTCATTCACCAACTGATTGACCATCGACTCGATGGTCAAGACACACGGCGGCGGCGCTCTAAAAATCGCTGCTGAAAACAATGAAGGAACTTCTTCCTCCGCCTCAGCACTAGGTGCTGAGGTGTTGAATGACAACGGTGACGCTGAATTAGCAGCGTCAACTACGCAAAGGTCGGAAGACGTACCGTCTTCGACCACAGATGCTGCTAAGGCGGCATCTGACAAGAAACAGGGATATGTTGCTAATGCAAAATCTCGCACGATGGAAACTTCCGAATGGCGTGTTGCCAAGAGGGCCATGTTCGGGAGTTCTGACTCCGAACAAAGTGATGGGGATACAGATGTCCCCATTAAAGGATCTAGCGAGTCGAAACTCGCTAGGTGCTCATCGCCTAACAGCGATGACGACTCTGGTGTCGCTGTCAGCTATGACAGCGACAATGATTATCACAGGTGGTTGCGGGAACGCAGAGCCCCACCTGGACCAAGTACTTCTCCACGTCGGGGTGATTTAACCCCGGCGCGTGGTGTTGAAGCAGGCGGTGCTCCGCCTGCTAAAAGGGCTCGAAGAGAAGCGTCGTCTGCCGCTTCTAAAGCGTATCATCGTACGGAACCACATGTTCCGTACAAAGTGGGGTTTTGGACCCCTGGCTGGGCTATCGCCCCCAACAGTGGCGGTCACCGTAAACGGGACTTCCAGTATGCGTAGTTCGATATCAACGTGCTGGATGACTGCGAAGACATCCAGTCACGTCGATTCAATCGAAGTACAGACGATAGACGTCTGTACTTTATTGACCTCTTTTTCCAGGTTCGATATTATTCGAGCCGGAAAGGGTCAAGGAGGAACAGGGACGATAAAGACGCCCTGACGCAGGGTTGGAATGCTTTTGTTGACAACTACAACAAAAGCCCAGATGATTACGTGAATAAAGTTCACGTAATGCGCGAGCGCTTCTTAAAGCACTCACGAACAGGCAAAATGGAATACATCCATTTTGCTTGCATCAAAGAAGGGTTAAAGTGTGGTGTCCCTTCTCACCTCGTTTGCCCGCGGTGTACGCAGGGCGCTCCTCGTCTGTCAGAGGAGGAGTTGCGGGGGTACGGTGGTTTTTCCGTACCCGCCGAAATTCAGGGTTTAATTTATACCCTGAATGCATCAACACCTACTGTTGATGCTACTTCACACTATGAGTTTGAGACTTCTTGTCAAACTCAGTCAAAAAGTCTGGGGCGTCGGCCCTCAGAACCTCAATCGGCTCCCAAGAGTCGATCTTGGGGATATCCCAGCCAGCGTACCAAGTACTCGGTACGCTGCCCCTTCTTCAAAGGCAACGAGCGCTTCGAGATCAAGCTCTCGAGGATATATCGCCTTTTCCCCTGATTATCAATCAGGGGCGGCGGAGGTTGAGAATTCCCTCGCCGTTGTTGTTGCGGAGCATGGTTCTTTGCTCCGCAAGCTCGAGGAGGGTTATTACTCCTTGAGCAGCGATATGTATCACTGTGTGAAGACATATCGGTCTCTTCGCGAGGATTTCCGCGACATCCTCGGAGCGCACACTGCCCTCCAGCAGGAGAATGATCTTCTGTACATTGAGCTTTCCCGTTATAAGGGAGAGCTCGATCGGAGCACGGCTGATCTTGAGCAGTCGAAGGCGGAGGTAACGACTCTCCGCTCTGCTCATCAACGGATGGAAGCCGATTACAAGTCTCTCTTGGGAGACTTGGAGAAGCACGGTATCTTCCGTGGTTCTGTGCCTCGTAGTAAGACGAAGACGAATGATACGGTTTGAGCTACCCAACATAGAATGTTGGGTGGAGCCGCATTGCTGTGGTAATGTCTAAAGTATAGGCATTCCCCCGAATCTCTTGGACCTTGAAAGGTCCAATGTACTTAGGAAGCAACATCCGTGTAGGGAAGTTGCTTATTGCATGTATAGGCAAATTGGTAGTACTTAATAATACCAATTCGCCTTTCCGAAAGGAGGTTTTGTTCTTCCTTCCTTGTTTATATGCATTTTGCTTCTTCTTATCCAAAGCAGAAGCAAGTGCATCTTTTATATAGCGTATTATAGCTTGGCGCTGTAATACAATTCTACTGCTTTATCATCAGTAGGTGCATTGTCCTCATTGTCTGCAGCCATTGCTGCAGACACATATTCATCATATGCAGCTTCAGTTTCATTTGAAGCTGCTTCCGATTCTACTGTACGTTCAGTAGAAGGGCCATCGTTTTGTTCACAAGTTGCAGTTGCAACTTGCGCATTGACTCGCTCAAAATTTGAGCGGGTCCCTCCCCCACTTATATTTGGCGTACCGCCAAGTAAAGCTGGGGTTCGTGGATGCCTTAAGTCATTCACGTAGAACGGTTTATGCTTAGTTGAAGCATGCACCGAATTGTTAATCGCGAATTCAGTGAGTGGCAGATAGTCACTCCACTGTTCAAAGGCATGTGCGTATGATCGCAACATGTCTCCGAGAACGCGGTTAGCCAGTTCCGTCTGCCCATCCGTTTCCGGATGGTCCGCAGTTGACATCTTCAACTGGTCTCCCAACAATGAGAACGTTTCTTGCCAGAAACGTCCTGTAAATCTCGGATCTCTATCCGAGATAATGTCTTCCGGCATTCCGTGCAAACGGAATACCGTATCAACGAATATCCGCGCTGTTTGAGCGGCGGTTACATTCGCTGATACTGCAGTAAGATGTACCATCTTACTGAAACGGTCTACAAAGACCACTATTCCGGTCTTCCGACTATTGTCGGGTGGAATACCGAATACAAAGTCCATTGAAATGGACTTCCAACACTCTGTCGGAACCGGCAGAGATTGCAGCGGAGCCTGTGCAGACTGCGCAGGCTTAACGCGCTGGCAAATCCCGCAAGCGCGTACGTATTTCCGTACCCACTTGTACTGGTTTCGCCAGTAAAAGCCACGTGCGAGAGAAGCGTATGTCTTCTCTCGACCTTGATGCCCCGAAATCGGTGCATCATGATACTCAAACATAATTTGATGTTTGAGATCATCGTCGTTTGGAACGACGATGCGACTTTCATCTTTTTGGTCTGTGCTGTAAAGCAGCAGACCATCATGCAGTCGATATCTATGCACGCAAGCGCGGAGGAACTCTGGGAGTTCGTCGCGCTTCTCACTTGATTGATTACTTAAGTAATCAATCAACAGACGTGTCTCCTCGTCTGTTTTGTACGCCTCGCGTACTTGTCGTATAATTGACGATGACAAAGCAGTGCAACGGATCGTATTTTCACTGGCACCTTCGTTTACGGACGGTTTCGTCTCGTAATCGGGCCTTCGTGATAGCGCATCTGCTATCACGTTCAACTTTCCGGGTTTGTATTCAACCGTAAAGTTGTACTCAGCAAAGAATGACAGCCATTGAGCCATTCTTTGAGAAATGTGTGGTGAATTCACGGCCGTGCGTAGCGACGAATGGTCCGTGTAAGCCACAAACGGTCTATCTCCCAATAGATAGATCCGAAACTTGGCCAGTACGTACTTCATGGCAAGGAGTTCCTTGTCATGCACTGGATAGTTGCGCTCGGCTGGGCGCAACTGACGCGATTGATAGCAGATTACGCGATCACGATCATCATGATCACGCTGCATCAAAGCACAGCCGATAGCGAAATCGCTCGCGTCGCAAACGACGTGGTACGGACGCTCGTTATCGGCTATAACCAAGACAGGCGCTTCAGTCAAGCTTTGCTTGACTGCATCAAAAGCATCTTGACATTGGGTATCCCAATGCCATTCGACATCTTTCTTAAGTAATTGAGAAAGAGGTCGTATCAACCCAGCATAGTTACACGAATACTTGTGCAAATATGTTGCCAACCCAAGGAACTTTCGAAGTTCCTTAACGTTGTTTGGCGTAGGCCATTCAACGATCACGCTGATCCTTTCTGGATCAGGACGCACCCCGTTCTTGCCCACAAAGCATCCAAGAACGGGTATCTCGGGTGCACCAAAGGTGCACTTCTTTATATTTGCATAGAGCTAATGCTTACGCATAAGCTCTAACACTCGACGTAGATGCTCCCTATGGACATCTATATCGCTTTTGTCGTGTTCACCCTTACTATGGATGAACACGTCATCGAAATAACTCGGTGCGAATTCTCGCACCGGGCGTAATAGATGCGTTACACATCTGTTAAACGTAGCAGGGGCGTTCGAAGCCCCTGCGGCATAACAAGCCACTCCCAAAGCATGCCGCTTGGGTGCTTACCGCCGTGAGAGGGATATCCTTCACACGCATTAGGATTTGATAAAATCCATCTCTTAGATCGAGATCACTAAAGATGGTGCTCCCGCACATGCCATCTATGATGACATCCTTCCGCGGTATCGGTGTCTGTGCCAGTACCGTCGCTGCGTTCAGCTTGTTGTAAGCGTGAACGATTCTCGCCCCACCTGTGGACTTCTTCACACAAAAGGTGGGGGTAGAGTGCGGTGAGGTAGACTCCCGCACTTGGCCTGATTTACGACGAGCTTCGAAGAACTCGTCGATCGCTTTTACCTGATCACGCGGCAACGGCCATTGCCGCGTAACACAATACTTCGTGCCTGGAACGAGCTCAATCTCATGACGAGTTCCCTTATCCTTAGGGAGATCGCTAGGTACTTCTTCTGGGAATACGTCAACGTATTCCCGAAGTACCTCATAAAATGGGGAGTTCGCTTTAAGCAACTCCCAGATCTGCGCTTCAAAGCGCTGAACTCTCGTTCGATCATTGGGAACCTCTTTCCCAATGTTTTCCACTTGTAATGTGGATATTCGTTCACGAATATCCACTACATCATCTGTTGCAACGATGATACAGATCTGTTCGATCTTACCATCGTGCAAGTTTCACACAAACTTCTTCCAGCTTAGCGCTGGAAGAGCCATCACCACCGAACCTTCTTTCGGAGGGTGTTCCATCAACAGAGACTGGGCAGCTAATCCGGTCTCCGTTTGCGTCAAGACGTTGATCGTCTCGACGGAACTGCCCATGCAATCAGACGCACTCGTCTTATTGACTGCTACACGGTGATTACGATTCACCGTGTGCGAATAATCATCATCATGGTGGCCACTGCCTACCATGGAATTTTGGCGATCAGATGTGCTCGTCTGATCGGCCGCCTTTTCTGCGACACGGTGGTCTTTATCTCCCGTGCGCATGGCTAACGCAACGTGGTGGGCACTGGCCACCACGGAGTTTTTCTCACGATTGCACTCGATCGTGAGTTCACTCTCATAAACACGGAATTCATTCGTCGTGTTGGAACCTTCGGTCGCTCAGTGGGTGTTTCCCACTATGGATACATTTTCATTCTCACGGTGGGTGTTTCTCACCGTGGATATCACTTCATTCTCACGGTGGGTGTTTCCCACCGTGGATATTACTTCATTCTCACGGTGGTCTTTATCACCCGTGGAATGTTTCTCTCCAACACGCAACGACTCTTCTATTGTGTGTAGTAGTCCCTCTGGACTCTCATCAGCGGAGGCACCTTCTGCTGATCGTGTCAGAACAGACCGGGTGGCGCCATCGCTATCCACCAGACTGTCTGACGCTGCTGTTGTATCCTCTGATACAGCCGGATTACACACAGGGTGATCAGATCCTGTGCGTCTGCCGCAGTCGATCGACAGGTTAACCCAGCCGATCGAAGGTTTAAACTTGGACATCCATGGGATTCCAAGTATCACACCGAACTTGTCATCTAAATCGAGGACGATGAATTCATCCTCAAATGACAGTTCATTCAGATCGAAGCGTGTTTTAATCACACGATTTGGAATAGTCACGGTTGCACCTGTTGCTAACCGAACTGACAACATACTTCGCGGGGTTTATACCTCCACGAAGCTCAACAGCGTTAGGCTCAGAGTTCTAACGAAATTGTTTGACGCTCCTGCGTCAAACAAAGCTCGCATGGGGACATCGCTCCCGTGCGGCTTAACCTCCAGGGTGATAAGAGTCTTACCATCACCCTGCACCTTTTGACAGGACATAGTCCCGTCTGGGGCTATTACCCTCACATGCCCTATGTCGGCATGTGGAATAACATTCCCAGTAGTGCGCCCCGCCCCTACTGGCGATTCTCGTTTTTTGCACCAACAGGATGATGTCCCTGTTGGCGTTGCCGTGCAGCGGACGGTTCCGTCCGCTGACTGCGTGGCACCGGACGCGGTGCCATACACTAATGGGCAAAATGCACCATTTTCGCTCATCTATTGCAGCGAATATTCTTCTTAAATTTCGGTTGCTTCAAACACGAAGCAACCGCAACCGATAGGTCCATCGGCTCTGGACCTTCACCGCCCATGCTCTGGCGCGGGTGGCTGTTTCTTAAGACGAAGTGTGAGCTTCGTCTTCCTGACTGCTGTTTGTTGACATGCTGTTGCGGCATGTCAAAAGCGAAGGGCTGTTGATCCCTTCGGCTGTACCCAGCATGCAATGACGCTGATCGCATGCTGAACTCCTCACGGATGCTCATATCAATGGCATCCCTCAGAGTATCTGGCGGGTGCCGATAGAGACTCTGTTTGACGGGACCATCATTGAGTCCCTTCATGAAGCCAGTAACCTGCATAGCAGGGGGCACGGGCTCATACACAATATTTGACAGCAAGTATTGCGTCTTCTGAGCGTAAGCTTGAAGATCAAGCTTACCTTGCCGGAGTTCCATAAACTCTTGCCGACTACTTAGCTCCATTTCTGGAGCTTCAAAGTTGAGCTTTAGCTCAGCTTTTAATTCCTGATGCGTCAGGAACGCAGAGTAATCAGTTGCTCTTCGACTCATCGCCCATGACCTGGCTCTGCCGCCCAGACATGTTGTGGCGAAGTACGCTTGTTTACGTTCGTTAACAATATTTTGCGCAGAGATGGCATCTTCCACCTCTCGAACCATCTACGAAGGGGCTCGCCCCTTCGCCGGTAAAGGGCGGTACTCGTGCCTTTACCACTTCAACGCTATGCGTTGCAGGTGCAGTTGCGGTCCGCGCTGCCTCTGGCGTGGGCCTTACTGGATTTTCTAGGTGGTTTGGCCTAAAGCGGTTCACCACCTGTACCACTTCCTCCGGAGACTTACTCTTGAGGATGGTAATGATGTCGGTCCCCACAGACCGAATCATTTCCACCGTCGCGTCTTTACTACGCGACGAGAAGTGAGGGAAGTGTTTATTCACCTCTTCCAGCGTTGTTTCTCGCTCGGCAGCCGACATGTCTCGCGACATGATGCCGAGCGGCTCTTAATCTTCTCTCCGCTAGTTGACTAGCGGAACGGAACTGTGTTCGTTAAGACGGAACTCAAAGTGCTACCAGGTGTAACAGGACTGATCCTGTTACAGGCTTACACTGTAGTTTGCGAGGAAGCGCGCAATACAATTAGGGCAGGATTAGTTGGTAACAACTAATCCTATAATAAAAGTAAATATATTAATATTCACTTGTTATCTAGAACGCAAAATTAAGAGTGTTTATTTAATGGGTGGTTTAGAGGCTAATAGTATAGTAACTAACTAATTAATATAATAAAATCAAGTCTTTAACTAACTGTACTATTAGTTAACCTGCAAGATTCGGTATTTATACCGAATCGACTTTTCCTTCTTAGATTATAATAACTTATAATCTCTTATTTAAATTTCAGACAACGCGTCTGAAATTAAACTGTGATATTCTCACTTGAATATATATTATGTAATGGCACCCCATTACACCTTCACTCCTGCAACTGCGGAAGGAGGTGGATACGTTGATCCCCATGTCCACGAAGTTGCAGGAGGTAACCGCTGAAAACGCACATCTCCGGGACCAGATAGACCAACAAGCAACGCGAGGTAAGCCGATCGGTCTGTTTTCATCTTGGGTCTGCTCTGACCCTCCTTTGCATGTAGATCAATTGCCCGCTGATATCGCCAGAACATTCGACGACTTATTCACGGCTGATCGGCAGTCTCATGATCATCGCGATCAGCTCCGACCGATCTTGGACGGGATGATCGGCGCATGACATGATCTATCCCGCTTGGAAGACTACCGATCGCACCTCCTGGAACAGCTCGCGGTGGTCGACCGACAGATGTTGGAGGACCAGTCCAATCGGACCTTACTCCGCACCCAACGTGGTGAACTGGAGAGGCAGATCAGCGAGTTACAGGTCGTGGTCCGGGAGAAGATCGGGAAGGTCGAGTCCTTCAAGGCCCGATCGAATGCCTGGACCCAGGAATCAGATCGTCGCTGGGAGTCCGTAAACCGGTGCTACCAACAGTTGACTGACTTATTGCACCGGAGTCCGGATGCCTGCTCTAATGCTGACCGGTCTGCATCGGCCGTTCTGGTCGATCTGCATCAAGATCGGACCCGACGCCACTCATTGGCCAAAAGGGACCACCCCGAAATTCCGAAGTCTTCCAGAAACGTAAGGACGCGTCGAAGGGCTCAAGGGCGCGGGGCATATCGCGCGACTACGAACTCGAGGAGAAGCGAGCGGTGTCCCAGAAGAAAGCCAAGACGCTGGCGCATCTCCCAAGCCCAAGATCGGATGCAGGTGACAAGTCTATCATCCCCAAATCTCGTGCGCCCTCGCGCCGCTCACACCAAGCGTATAGAGGTCTCCTCCGGAGAGGACTCGGGGGGAGGATCGAGCGATTCCGAGTTCTTTATCACTACGTTATCCAAGTCCCGATCCGACCAACGCCGAGGTTCCGTTCCTGCGAAGCCTGCATCGGGGACTAATGAGACGATCATCTCCCAGGGTGATTGTGCTGCACCGACGCGCGAGTCGACCGGATCTGTACCTTCGTTCCAGCCCGGCACATCTGGGCTGCGCCATCACGCCCGACTGAAAGGAGTGTTGATCGGAGATCGACCCCTTCCGACGTTGAATTCAGATTCCACTTTGCCATGGTCACCGGGGCAGATCGGTAGCTTGCACCGATCATCCCTAACCAAGCAGGTACTAGCCCGGTCTCTATCGCATCCAGACTCCTGTATTTTTTTCCAGCTCCAAAGGCTCCTGACGCTTCTGCATGGCGGGCAGACCTGGTCACAGCACCACAAATCACCCGTCTGTACGCAGATGAGCCGCGACGTCATTGAATCTTTCGAGCGGGAGAATCCCGCTGTAGGTCAACGACCAGAGGGTCATGAGAATCCCCTTCACTCCCAGTAATTGGGAGTTCGACGGAGGCAGATGTGGCGCTCTCACTGTCCTCTAGTACCGTGGTGGAGACAGGGACGCTGGCGTATTGCGTGCGATATGGAGCACGTAATAGCTCCATCGCTTTGGCTTTGGCAAATGTCAGGCGCAACACCCTCTCCACCCAAATGTCTTGACGGGAATAGCTGTCGTGCAGCTCATTGAAGCTGAGGAGAAGCTTCTCCCCTTCCGCCCAAGCGCTGAACTTCTTCTCTGCATCATCAGCACTCTCTCCCGGAGAAAGAACGAAAGGAACCTCGAGAAGGTTCTCAACAGGGGCACCCTGTGCCTGCCTGTCTAAGAGCTCTCGGTACGAGACGCTAGTGAACTGCTTTTGTGTAAGCAGTTGTTACCGGAGTTTCTCACGGCGTTCGCGTTGATACGGCTGTTCAGCCGCGGGGACAGGGGTATAGGACGCTAAACTAGTCCTTACCAAACGCCTGGACCACCTTGGAAGCTCACGAGGACCATCAAAATTATAAGCCGCCCTTGACGGGCGTTTGGGGGCGCGTAACGCAGCCCTTAGTGCCTGTGCGGCAAGTTGGGTGTCTTGAGCTGCGTCCAGCTCATTAGTGACGATCGCCTTTGGCGATTAGGATGTATCATCCGATATGGGCAGGGGTGCCGCACTGGTTAGTGCATTTTTCCCACGTGTGGGGAATGGATTAGGCTGCCGACACCGCCGTTCGGCGCTGTCGGAGCGGCTCACCATTGGGGAGGTATCCCCAAAGGCATCCACTTCCGATTCTTCGGAGTAGTCTACATCTTCTAGGGGAGACGCCATAGCACCACTGGAGGTGTACATATGGATGGCCAGAGG
>CM047582.1:25199801-25209861 GCA_026184515.1 Peronosclerospora sorghi | reverse complement strand
GGCTAAGTCTTAAACTAACCCGGGAATCTTGGCCCCGAGTAGGAGAAACCTCCTACTAAGCCCTTTACAAGGGCGTATCGACTAAGTAGCGGTAGCTACCGCTTTAAGCAAAAGTCTTCCTCTGTGCGCTAGCCGCACCGTGCGTATACGCACCGGCTACACTTCGAGTGAGTCGCAGGTGAGCAGAGCGTTGCCAATTATTCAACGGTAGCGTCCTCGATCAAGCCCTCGTGATCATCCATTCTTGTACTTCTTCCGCAAAGCTAATCATGGGGATAACCGCAGGTGGCAGCTCATCACTCGACCGTTCCCTGTCGACAACTTGGTCTCGGTGGTTCACCAGGCTTGCGCGCAGCAAGATACCATATGCGCGCTGCAGGAGACGATTAGTACGCAGCAAGAGACCATCGAACACAGCAGTAGTAAATAGTCGTGCTGACCGACTCACTTTCCGTACTTGAAGACTCCACCCGCCTACAATAGAAGCGGCACGAGTGCGTCGCACGTAAGCTCGCCGACCGCGAGCAGCAGATCGAGTGGTTCCGCTAGCGAGCTTCTTCCCTGCGCGACTTCGTCCGCACCACCGTTAGCAACCTCAAGTCCCGACTGAAGACATCCGAAGAGACCCTGGACGAACAGCAAGGTCAGATACGTGATCTGGAAGGTGACCAGGCCCGGGACCGGTATCTGCTGTCGGTCCGCGAAGAGACCGTCGATCATCAGGCGAAAGAAATTTCGCGTCTTGAGGCATCTCAGGATCACGCAGCGCTCGACCGACTCCGCCAGCGCCTGATCGCAGTGCAACATGAACGCGACCATATTTTGTCAGAAAACCAGTGCTTGTCCGAGCAGCTGGCTAGGCTTGCCTCCAAGGCTCGCAAACGAAAGGTCCAGCGTGATCGTATCTGTACGGAGCACGAAACCACTCTCCAAAAGATGAACAGCCTCGCCAATGCTCATGCTCGATCTGACGATCTATATGCACGTCTTGACACGGTGTCGGCTGACAGGGCTAAGCTGGAGCGACAGCGTACTCAGAATTCAAAGTTAAAGGGAGAACTTTCGGCGGCGCGGCGTCGTCTCAACCACGCATCTGCGGACCGCGACGCACTTCGCTGCCTCGAGTTGCAACGCGTTCAGGATGAGGTGGAACAACTGCGGTCTCAATTCTCCGATGTCCAGACCATTTTGGCGGGCGTAGCATCACACCTGCAAATCCCTCCGAGCGCCGGTTCCACTAATGCGGAGATTAACCCGGATGCCAGCCCGTCTGCTGCTTCGGGTGGTCCGTCTATAAACTCCTTCATACTACCGACCTCTTCATCTAGAAAGCGCGCTCGGCGTTCACACTCCACCTCCCGGACCAAGCGGAAACGTCTGGCCTCTGCCGTTTTCGGGAAGAAGGAGCTGTCGCCCGACATTAATCCACCTGGTCGGCCGGGTGATACCGAAGGATTCCCTGCGCTCACAGTCTACTTCCCGGTCCAAGCGGCAACCTGCTATTCCCGATATGAGCTGGTCACACTCGCAATCCACCTCCCAGTCTAAGAGACAACCTGCTATTCCCGATATGAGCTGGTCACGCTCGCAATCCACTATCCAGTCTAAGCGGCTACGTCTCACTCGTGCTATTCCCGATGTGATCTGGTCACCACATGTTATTTGCCCGCCTGGACAACCGGATGGTGTCCAAGGTGGTCCTTCCGCTTTACGTGGCGCGCAAATTCCGTCCAGTCCCACGATCAGCGAGTGGGGCAGCGACGGTCCGCCGGATCTGGACTCTGCCGAATTCCTCTTTCCCCGGACAGGTGACTTCAAGTCGCTGATATTGTTGCCGGGTGAGGCGACTGACGACGCCATCTTTCCGTGGTTCTGGATCAGCTCAGCGGTCTCGATCTGGGTAGCCTCTCAGTAAAAACGATGTTCGACTACTTGACACGTCCTGTGGGATGGCTGTTTCCCACCGACTCCCTTTGAGGCGACTAGACTATTCTCAGTGAAGGTTTTCTATGGACAAAAGCGAATGAGATTCTCGCGCGTCTGCGAGGCTCCTCGACGCGATCTGTGTCTCTCGGCTGGGTGCACACCCCTGCGCTTGATGAGTGGTACAGTCACCTGATTACCAAATCAGGAGTGGAATTACTGTACTCCCAGCGCCATTGGGATTTTTTTTTAAGCATATGCTGCCATCCATCTCATTCCGCTCGGTCGGCTGGTTTGCTAACTTCGAGGCGCGGTACCAGACATTCCTGGACCATCACGCGCAGGCGATCTGGGAGTCTACCCATTACCTCCACGTGGATCAGGACGTTAGAGAGCGCGACGCCTTTTTCCGAGAATTTTACGAGGGTCGAAGCCAGCGTAGAAGCCGCGCCGGGGAAGCGTGGAAGAGGATCGTGAGGTTCGTGCTGCAAGGCATGACCAGCGGGGAGTGCGATCTTGACATCTTCTTGGATCCGGCGATTTCCCACTGCGCCCGTAATCGCCCCTTGAAATACGCTCCGGCGGAAGATGGCACCTGGTACCCAGTGTACCTATCGGACCACCGCCTTCGACCTTGCAGGATGCGTTATGCGAGGTTGACGTCGTTTATCCTTGGCGACTCCAGTATCGTCTTTCCGCAGACGATCACCACGGCAACACGATTACTCGCCTACGTCACAAGTTTTACGGATCAAGCTAGCTCGCTAACCATCTTTTGTTCTTCAATCGATAAACATTCCTGATCGTAATAATTCCAATTGTTGCTTCATCGTTTTCAGTGTATCCACACAAATCGATCTTCCACAGTCTCATCTGCCATTACCTCATCACCATGTCGCGCAATATCCACCGAAAATTCACCACATTAAGTCAATCGTTATTTCCACATTAATCGTAAGTCTTCAATCATAATTCCACAGTCCATTAGCCGGTCGTGCACTATTGGGACTCTTCATCCACCTGCATTACATCAAACCGGTGTTTGGTAATCATCTTCCGTTCGAAGTCCTTGATTAGGGCATCGCAATTCAGATCGGCCTCGTCTACCCATGACGGCTCATCATGACCCTTCCAATATACTTGATATTCACGCAACGTTCTGCCGTATCTGGTCTTTCGACCAGATCGGACATCGGTGACGCGATCAACTTTAAATTTGTCCGGCTCTAGAGTCCTCTCCCAGCTGTATTCGGGTATTAGAGCTTCATCGAAATCAAAACGATCCTCTACCCCAGCTGTTAGCACAGCAGTAGGTCGATCTGGAAACTCTTTGACCAGTTTTAGCTTAGACAGGTGCACAGGACTGGAAATATGCGATAGTCGGTACCAACTGTAATATACCTTGCCGCATGATCACCAATCACCTCGTCGACCCTGACGGGTCCATGCCACATATGCGCCAGTTTCTTTGCGAACCCTTCTTTCACTCGATCGAGGTACAGCTAGACCTTCGACCCCGCTTCGATCTTGTGCGGTGTCACCTGACCATTATGCTTCTCCGCCTGGCTTGTTACCGCTTGGTGCAGTCGGGTGCTCACTTGATCCCGGGCGTAGCGGTAGTCTTTCTTCAGCCGGTATCTCCATCGACGTTCATCGCAGTCTTTACGCCGAGTTCCGCCCAGTTGCAATGTCGATTCCAACGATGATCGTGGGTCCCACCCGTACGCCAAATAAAACGGTGTTTCTCCAGGATACGATCTGGGGTCGAGTTCAGCGCGAACACCAGCCGCTCTGCATACTAACTCCAATCCTTCTGACCGACATCCGATACATACATCTTAATCGCTCGTGTAATCGTCTGCACTGTCCTATCTGACTTGCCGTTCGCCTGCGGACGGTATGCCATAGTTGCACTCTGCCGCTGTCCCACGATCTTGTTGAAAGCCCGAAATACCTCGGACATAAAACCGGGCTCTCGGTCGCGTCTAATCACCTCAATATCTCCAAATCGTCGGAACACACATTCTTCATAATTTTCAGCGACTTTCTGTGCTGTACGAGACGATCCAGCTTTCGAGATTACCATACCCGTGAATAGGTCTGTCCATATCAACAACTCCGTATTCGCATCAATCGAACGAGGCAGCGACGGTATGTGATCCATGGCTATCACTTGGAACGGGTACGTAGCCTCAATATTTCCGGGCGACGTCCCCTTGATCGTAGGTTGATCCTTCCCCGTCTCACAATCCACACATTGTCCAACGAAGCTTTGCACGCTACGAAATAGTCCACGCCAATGAAAGTAACGTCTGATCCGCTGATATGTTCGCCCTATATCCTGGCGTCCCCCTCCAAACTCACATGATAATGGTGGAGGACATCCGCATGTAGGGTTTCCGGTACGACCAGCTTAATTGAGGAGCGTCTCTCGTCTCGATCATCATGATCACATCTGGCTTTTCCTTTGGTCATGTTTCCGCAGTAGACCAACAACCCTTGGTCGTCGACGTCGTAACAATCGGCGATTTTCGCGCACTCTTTCACCTCGTCTGCGCTCAGCTGTGACACGTTACCATTCAAGTAACATCGCAAATCACAGATACACTTTTCTTCGTCTTGCGCCTTTTTAACTCTTTCCGACCTTATCCCCTTTATGGATACCTCGGGACATGTTGACGATTGCGTTTGACCAGTGTTACGTGCTCGCGTCGTCACCAGCACCTGTGCAGCAGTGGGATCTTCCTTCCAAGTAATCACCTCCGGCAATCTGTTAAGATCGGCCAATTCTTCCAGCTGTTTCCCATCATTAATCTCACATCGTGCCCCATACCGCATGGTAGTGGTGGTGATGTGATCGGCACGCTTATTCCACTCTCGTTTAACATGCAACAGGTCATGGTCAGGCCATTCGCGAAGGAGTTTCAACGCGCGCTGTTGCAATACTTGCAACCGCGGAGCTTTACACTCTATTTCGCCACGCATTTGCCTGATCACCAAATTCGAATCTCCACACACGATTATCCTTCCTTTGGGATATTGCAATAGTAGATCCAAACTTAGCAGCAGTCCCTGGTACTCGGCTTCATTCACCGTGATGTTGGGTGCATGGTCCGCAACCGCGATCATTATCTTCCACTCCGGCAGCTTCCACACGATAGCACCGAATGCACCAACGCATCGCCTAACACTAGCAGACCCGTCGAAGCTGATCACGTACAGCTCTTCGCCTTTCTCGATAGTGGGAGGTGGTACTTCAATCGTCTGTCGAGGATCCTTTTTTGGTGCGATTGCGATCAGGGCCTCATCAATTTCAGTGCGAGGAGTGATACTTGTGGCCAGCGCCCCTAGTACCTCCTCTTCTCCATTCACGCATTTCTTGATCTCCAAGTCCCACTGTGATAAGATTGCGGCCCATTTTCCCAGTCGTCCATCCAGCCCGTTGGACGTCAAGAACCACTTCAACGTGGATCGACGCGACAGGACAACGATTGCTTTTCCGACCAGCATCGTAAAGTAGACGTCTAGAATTCGTAGAAGGGCCAGCACTTCTTTTTCAACGGGGCTGTAATTCAGCTCACCGTTCTTCAGTGTCCGGCTGGCAAATGCGACAGGGCAATATACTTGATCATGCTCTTGCACCAACGCGGCAGACACTGCCCACTTGCTGGCATACACCACAATCACCGGCTTCTTTGCTTGGTCGAAATGGTGCAGAGTTGGGGCTGACGCAATCTTAGCCTTCAGCATGCTGAAAGCCACTCATGCCCTAGTTAATCGATCATCCTCATACGCCGTGCTCTCGTTGACCAATGCCCGTCTCTTTAACTCTTGATAATCAATTTCTCGTAATTCATAGATCACAGCAGCATAAATCGCAAAGTCTTCGATAAATCGACGGTAATAATTCAGGCTCCCCAAAAACGATTGCATAGCACGTAAAGCGCCAGGAAAAGGCAAATCGATCAGATCATCCAAATTCTTCGGATTCGCTTCCAGACCACTGCCAGAGACGTGATGTTCCAAATAAGGCACTTCACTTCGCCCCCAGTACTATTTGACCACGTTGATAGACAAATTCCACTGATCACACTTCTCCAACAGGTTTCGCACCCTGCCACACAGGGTTGTCCATGTAGGGGCCGTGATCAAAACGTCATCAATATAGGATCGTCGCTGCAACACAGACGGGCCTCGGGCTTGGTCGGGCTCTCCCCTAGTAAATACATCAGCCATTTCGTCAGAACCGTCCTTAACCTTGAGATACCCGTATAATGCATTATCAATCAGCCGCTGGTAGATTTGCGGAGCATTCTTCAGGCCAAAGGGCATCATATTCCATTCAAACAATCCAAACGGAGTGACAAACGCCGATATATAACGTGCTCGATCGGTCATAGACACGACCCAAAAACCGCTCGCCATATCCAAAGAGCAAAACCACAACGCTTTATCCAAATCTTCGAGTAGATCAGAGATCAGGGGCATTGGGTATACCATCAGACGTGTGAGTTGATTCACCGCGAGATAATCGATACATAAGCGAATATCAATCCCATTCTTTTTCACGATGATCATTATAGGCGATGCCCAGGGTGACGTAGACGGCTGAATAATCTTAGGAGCCAATAGCCCCTTGATCAAATCCGATAACCTCTCGCGAAATTGCGGCGCCACCTTTCGACACTTTTGGACAATCGGTAGCGCATTGCCTACATCGATATCGCAAACCACTCCACGTGCAGCAGGAGTTAGTGCGTTCCCCTTTCCGATCAGCAGATGTTTCTTCGCCCAAATTATATCGCGAAGTTGGTCAATCTCTTCTGCTGTGTTGATCAGCGGGTCGCCAACTTCCAAATCATCATTGGACACTTCTTCGGTGTGGCAAGTTGTTTCTTCAGCTCTTCCACGAACAAATCTCCGCCTTCATGGTAGCATACTTGGTCATCGGTAGGAACTACACCGAATTCACCGGCAACGGTTGAGACGGTATGTTCATGCATATCCTGATCAGGACCATCTCTTGTAACAAGTCGCTCAACTTCATGACCAAGGGTCGTACCTTGAACACTCGGCTCCTGATTGCCCTTTTCTTGCACTTCTTGTACCTTATGCGGTATTCCGGCCTCTAATGTCACCGATTCCGTGATCGAGTCCGCAGGTCGTACTAAAATTCCTTGAGGAATAGGGTACTCCTTTTTCTCGACCAAAGGACCTTGGTCGACACTTTCTTGATCGTCATGCACTGAATCGGTAGAATATTGATACGCGAGATTCTGCCACTCTTTATAGCGATTATAGCCCACCGAAATAAGCCCAGGGCGACGGGGCACACCATCCTTATTCATCCGAATACCTAAAATCATATCGTCATGTAGAACGATAGGATGATCGGCAACATTCGTAAATACGCAGATATCGCGAATTACCCACTACCCTAGTCACAGTGGGGACCCAATATTTTCCACGAGTAATCCATAACTTCCGAGATCGCAGATCATGAATCCGGACCTCAGCAGATCGACCTACTGCGATCTGTTCGAACTGACCAAGTTTCATATAATTTCCACTCGATCCATACAGCTTTCGGCGGCCTTCTAATGGGATGATTACTTCATTCGGCAGACTTAGCGCGCCGTGAGTGATGTCCAATATGACGCCAGCTGGGATCATAAAATCCATTTCTATATTGCATCTTGGCCAACAAGTTTGCCCACCCATGCATGGAAATAATAAACCAACGAGCCCGCTAATGTAATCTTGATTTTCGTGCGCCCCTCTGTGAGGTAATCACTTTCTCCAATACTGTAATGGGGTGCCATTACATAATTGATATTCAAGTTAGAATATCACAGTTGAATTTCAGACGTGTTGTCAGAAATTCAAATAATAGATTATAAGTTATTATAATCTACGAAGGAAAAGTCGATTCGGTATAAATACCGAATGATGCAGGTTAACTAATAGTACAGTTATTTTAATACTTGATATTATTATATTAGTTAGGTAATTACTATACTGTTAGCCGCTAACCACTCATTTAATAAACACTCTTAATTTTGCGTTCTAAAGAATAAGTAAATACTTATATTTACTTTTAGTATAGGATTAGTTGTTACCAACTAATTCTGCCCTTATTGTATTGCGCGCTTCCTCGCAAAATACAGTGTAAGCCCGTAACAGGATCAGTCCTGTTACACCTGGTAGCACTTCGTGGTACGTCTTAACGACCACAGTTCCTTTCCTCTAGTCAACTAGCGGAGAGAAGATTAAGAGCCGCTCGGCATCAAGTCGTGAGACATGACGCCTGCCGAGCGAGAGAGAACGCTGGAAGTGGTGACGAAACACTTCCCCCACTTCTCGTCGCGTAGTAAAGACGCGACGGTAGAAATGGTTCGGTCCATTGGGACCGACATCTTTACCTTCCTCCTGGGTAAGACCCCGGAGGAAGCGATAGAGGTGGTGAATCGCTTTAGGCTAAACCACCTAGAAAAGCCAGCACGGCCCGCGCCAGAGGCAGCGCGGACCGCACCTGCACCTGCAACGCATAGCATTGAAGTGGTAAAGGCGCGAGTACCTCCCTTTACCGGTGAAGAGGAAGAGACCCTTCGTAGATGGTTCGAGAGGTGGAAGATGCGATCTCTGCGCAAAATATTGTTAACGAACGTCAACAAGCGTACTTCGCCACAACATGTCTGGGCGGCAGAGCCAGGTCATGGGCGATGAGTCGAAGAGCAACTGATTACTCTGCGTTCCTGACGCATCAGGAATTAAAAGCTGAGCTAAAGCTCAACTTTGAAGCTCCAGAAATGGAGCTAAGTAGTCGGCAGGAGTTCATGGACCTCCGGCAAGGTAAGCTTGACCTTCAAGCTTACGCTCAGAAGACGCAATATTTGCTGTCAAATATTGTGTATGAGCCCGTACCCCCTGCTATGCAGGTCACTGGCTTCATGAAGGGACTCAATGATGGTCCCGTCAAACAGAGTCTCTATCGGCACCCGCCAGATACTCTGGGGATGCCATTGATATGAGCATCCGTGAGGAGTTCAGCATGCGATCAGCGTCATCGCATGCTGGGTACAGCCGAAGGGATCAACAGCCCTTCGCTTTTGACATGCCGCAACAGCATGTCAACAAACAGCAGTCAGGAAGACGAAGCTCACACTTCGTCTCAAGAAACATCCACCCGCGCCAGAGCATGGGCGGTGAAGGTCCAGAGCCGATGGACCTATCGGTTGCGGTTGCTTCGAACACGAAGCAACCGAAATTTAAGAAGAATATTTGCTGCAATAGATGCGCGAAAATGGGGCATTTTTCCCATGAGTGTATGGCACCGCGTCCGGTGCCACGCCGTCAGCGGACGGAACCGTCCGCTGCACGGCGACACCAACAGGTACATCACCCTGTTAGTGCATAAAACGTGAATCGCCAGTAGGGGCGGGGTGCCCTACTGGGAATGTTATCCCACATGCCGACATAGGGCATGTGAGGGTAATAGCCCCAGACGGGACTATGTCCTGTAAAAAGGTGTAAGGTGATGATAAGCCTCTTATCACCCTGGAGGTTAAGCCGCACGGGAGCGATGTCCCCATGCGAGCTTTGTTTGACACAGGAGCGTCAAACAATTTCGTTAGAACTCAGAGTCTAACGCTGCTGATCTTCGTGGAGGTAGAAACCCCACGAAGTATGTTGCCATTCCTGTTAGAAACAGGTGCATCCGTGACTATTCCAAAGCGTGTGATTAAAACACTCTTCTAGTTGAATGAACTGTCATTCGAGGATGAATTCATCGTCCTCGATTTAGATGACAAGTTCGATGTGATACTTGGAAGCCCATGGATGTACAAGTTTAAACCTTCGATCAACTGGGTTAACCTGTCGTTCGACTGCGGCGGACGCACAGGATCTGATCACCCTGTGTGTAATCCGGCTGTATCAGAAGATACAACCGCAGCGTCGGACAGTATGGTGGATAGCGATTGCACCACCAGGTCTGTTCCGACACGATCAGCGGAAGGTACCTCCGCTGGTGAGAGTCCAGAGAGACTACCACACGCAACGGAAGAGTCGTTGCGTGTTGGAGAGATATCCACGGGTGATAAAGACCACCGTGAGAATGAAGTGATATCCACGGAGG
>CM047582.1:25172554-25194803 GCA_026184515.1 Peronosclerospora sorghi | reverse complement strand
AACATGCTGGGCCAGAAACAGAGTGCGACGATGGCATATCGTCCGCATGCAAATGGATCGGCGGAACGCATGGTGCAGACCATAACGAGGGCGATCAAGATGTACATTGCTGATCCAGACCAGCGCGATTGGGACGAGTATGCAGAAAGGCTGGTGTTTGCACTCAACTCGTCGACCGATCGGGTCCGAGGAGAAAAGCCTTTTTATCTTGCGTATGGATGGTAACCCCGGTCCACTCTTGAAGCCGCGATACCTATTGGCTGCACTCGGACCCGCGATCGTGATGCTCGACGTTGGCGCATGCAGGTCCAGAAACAGTACCAGTATGCAAGAGAAATTGTCAACGAAAAGTTACTTCAAGCTACACAAGACCGGGCAGACCGGAACAACGACCAGGTCCACCCCACGGTATAGAACCAGGGGCGAGGGTATGGTTGTACCTAGACCGAGTGAAGGAGGGCTATGCAAAGAAGCTGGCTCACATGTGGCACGGCCCTTTATGTGTTGCCGAGATGATTGGTGAACACGCTGCCCGTCTAGTAACAACCGGCACGGACTACAAGGTCTTCCCGATCGTACATGTGTCCAAGTTAAAACTGGTCCGAGAAATTCCTGATCGTCCCAAAATGCCCTGTCTAGAAGACGAGGCAGAACGGTTTGATTTCGATGAAGCATTAACGCCGGAGGACAGTTGGGAACGACCGCTGGAGAAGGACGAATTTGAAGTGGAAAAGGTCTTAGATGTCCGATCGGTCAAGAAGACCAGGTTCGGCTGGACCCACCGAGAATATCTGGTCCGATGGAAGGACCATGATGAAACAACTTGGATCGATG
The DNA here is from genome assembly GCA_026184515.1 of Peronosclerospora sorghi. Classification (NCBI taxonomy): domain Eukaryota; phylum Oomycota; class Peronosporomycetes; order Peronosporales; family Peronosporaceae; genus Peronosclerospora; species Peronosclerospora sorghi. Next base: position 25,193,969 of record CM047582.1, on the reverse strand, counting down.
AGTCCGACCTGAACTGTGGAGCACTACTACGAGAATTCAAACGGTATCGAGTAAGTCGGAACCGTTTCGCAGTGATGCAGACCCATGAAGGCCAAGACCAAGACATGCAGTAGCATCGGTCTTCCCGACCGGTGTGAAGAGGTGGAAGTCTTGTGTCTTGTGTATTGTGTATTGTGAATATGTGACGAATTGGAATAGTGGAGTGACGAACGTGGATTGTTTTTTCGCGATGTAAGTGGAACGGTTGGTGATAACGTGTCTAGTGCAACTCTGGAGAAAGTGGTGGAATTAGCTCAAGTGATTTAATGACCGAACATGTGAAAAAGAACGATGATATATATTAAGTGTTATCTGGTCTACTACTTACGACCTCACTCGCCATCACCCCACAGACGGCCGACGGTCAACGACGGATGCTTTTCAACTTGGTCCTGGTACTGGTTACGCTAAGGTTCTTGTTGGTCTAGTTGGACCAAAGCGTCCTTCAGGTCCAAGACCGGTGTAGTGCACCCAAGACCGGGGTACAATGTGCCACCGTCAGCCAGCAGCCGGGTCCTCTCGACGGGACGCCGCAGCATATGAAGTACAACTGTAAATAAGAACACATCGACGTCGCACTCGTGGGCCAGCATCCCGTCCAAAACATATTGTCACAGGGACTGCCAGGCCTCACCCGCTCTGATCCGACGCCGCTTGCGCTTGTTCTGGATGGTCGCCAAGCCAGGGTCTTGCCGAACTTGTTCAGGGTGAAGCACCAGATAGTGGGATGCCTCCCAGATGGCTTGAGCGTGAGTCTTGTTAAAATATTTCACCCGACTCATGAAAGAATTCGCCCACGGAGTCGAATGGAAGATGAACCCCAGATTGGGATGCTCGAAAATCTTCCCCGGCTCGTCAGCGTACAAGCAGGAGATCTGTGCCGACGTGATCAAGTCCGGCCGCCATTCCGACGCGGCAGAACTTTCTTCGCCGGTGGGAAAAGCCAATGGTCTGGACGAGATAAAGACCGGTCCAGGAGCTGCTTGTTCAGGGTAGACCGGCGTGAACAACCGATCTGCCCTGGAGACCACGGCAAAGTATCCTCACGTGTTCGTGTCGGAAGGGAAGAACTGTCGATTGCCACGTTGGCCAACAAAGATCTTTGTGGAGCTTGGACGTCCCAGGCAAGACCGTAGGTGTTGACTTTGTCGACGCATGAGGTGGTGGTACGCCAGCATGCGGACCGGTCTTCTTGGTCTGCTCCGAAGTCGATGCAACTTGAACAAAACTTTTATGTGGACTTGTTCGCGACTTGGTTGGGATGGGGACAGCAAACTCCGAATCACCGGAGTCTTCGCCGGAGTCATCCCAGGACGAGACCTCTGAATACTTGGCACGGTCAGCACCGGCGGTCGAGGGCGCTTGATTTTTGGAGATGTTACTGTCGTCATCCTCGTCCAAGCTTGGGCCCACGAGGGGTGCCTGTATCTTGGCTCGCTTACGAGGCACCGCACGCTTCCCTTCGAGTTCAGGGTCGCGCGCTGTGCCCCGCGCCCTCGAGGGACTCGGCGCGTCCGCGCGCTTCTTAGACTTTTGACGAATTTTGGGCTGGGGAATTTCGGCCAATGAACGGCCTTGGTCTTGGTCCCGGTATAGGTCCACCAAGGCGGCCGACGCCGACCGGTCTACGCTGGAGGCAGCAACCGTATGCCGACGAGGACGCAACAGGTCAACCAAGCGCTGATGACATTCTTTTAATACCGCCCGACGACCGTTCGCTGCCTGCGTCCAATCGTTCGACTTGCGTTCACAAGACTGGACCTCCTCGGTCTGGTTTTGAATCGAAATTCGGAGCTCAGTGAGACGCCTCTCGAGGTCGTAGCTTTGAATGCTCAACGTGGTCTGGTCAAGCAGGTCTTCTGCTTGCTGCTGTTGGACCAGCACAAGATGCTCCCGAAGATGAAGCTGATGAGCCTCCAAGCGGGTCAACCTATTGCGCGCGTTTATTAGTCCGGTCAAAATCTGACGCAGCTGGAGGTCATTCGTGTTCGACTGCCGATCGGCGGCAATCAGGGCATTGATCGCCTTGCTGATTCCAGGAGGTATACGGGCTGGAGGTATACGGGCTGAAGACAAATGAAGGTTAAAACAGGTCCAAGGTGAAGACCGGACATGCATGCTTACGTTGTGTCGCCTGTTGAGCAATCTGCTGCTGGAGACGTGCGATCTCTTCAAGTGCGTCTTGCAACTGCGCGTAGGTCCCGGTATGATGCCCTGCCGATGTCTAAGGTGCAGTAGAACGATGGGGGCTGCCAGACCGGACCGACCGGACGGGCGAAGTGACATGCGATGACGTGGTATGCGAGGTGCCTACAAGAACGGTCGTTAAGGAAATACAAGAAGGTCAAGTCCAGCAGTGCAAGTACCTGGAACGGATGAAGAAGATGGTTGCTCCATGTCGGAAAAGTCTGAATGACCAAGGTTCAACTGAATTTGATGGACGAGGTCAGACCGTTGTCGTTGTGCGACACGGTCTGACTCAGGGGTGGCTGTCGAGAAGCGTGCACAAAATTTGGCACACTTCTGGTCAAGTTTTGTCAAGGCATTTTATCTAATTTCGGATTGGTTTAAACAAGGGGGGCTTTTCAGCCTATCAGACTCAAGAAGTGTCAAGAACGCAAGTTTGGTGAGTCACCCGACTTTGGGTATTTTACATATTTTTGTGGGGGTACATTTAGGGACTATAGGGTAGTAGTATTTTAGTTGTGGTTTTACCTTTTAGGACAGAGGTTATACCTTTAAGTAAGGAAATCTTTTAGCTTTCGGATAAGTGGCTGAAACCTCTTCTGGTCTTGGTTCACACCACAGCAAGGGGTCGCCGTTCTTCCCTTTTCGTACACTAGTCGCCTCCGCCTGCCGCGGATTGTTTGGGGGCAGAGGGTCGAATTATCCCCTCTCGCCCATATACCCGGTCTGGACGCGCCTCACGCGCACTTTGGCCCACCGGAAATCCCTCGACGGGAGTACGATTTGGCGATCTCAACACCTCAACTCAGGTACGTTTGGAACGTGCTATTCACTGGATTGGTCTTGGCGTGGAGATATCGTTTGTGGAGGTTTACGAGCATATTGGGTCTTTACGCGGACATATTGCCTTGTTTTAATATTGGTTGGAAACTAGACCGGTTTTGGTCTTATATATTGGTCAGGGGCTAGACCGGAACGATCGGTCTACCCTCTATTATTTCGTACTGGTCAGGTCTTGATCGTTTGGACGATCGACCTATTGGAAGTTATCTCTTGGAAGTGTTTTTGGTCTGTTTGTGTCTGGGGTGAAGAGTTCCGCCCCAGAGATACCTACCCAGATCGGTCTTCTATATTCAAGACCGGTTCGATCCAATATGCGATCCCGATCCACCGAGTGTGTAACTAGCCCATTCCATCGGGTACACAAGGTGATATGGACACTAAACAATCGGACCAAGTGGGTTCTGATGACGAACGGTCGTCTGCTTGCAGCGGATGATCGGACCAGATCTCGAGTGGTGGTCCGCGGAGTACCCCCTCCGAAAGTTGGAAGGCTGGGCGCGATGGTGGTAGTCAGGTTATCGATGCTAATGTTTTCGATTTCGAACTTGACTCCACCACAGATGGGTGAGTTCAGACCGTTATCGTTGTGCGACACGGTCGGACTCAGGGGCAGCTGTGGTGAAGTGTACCACAAATTTGGTCACTTTTGGTCAAGGCAGTTGGTCGAATTTCGGATTGGTCTAAACAAGGGGGGCTTTCTAGCCTATCAGATTCAAGGAGTATCAAGAACGCCGGTCTTGGGTGAGTCACCTGACATTGGGTATTTTACATAATTTTGTGTGGGTACATTAGGGATCATAGGGAGGTAGTATTATTGGTTAGTTGTGGATTTGCCTAAAAGAGAAAAAGTCGTTTGGATTCTTTTGGTTTTGCCTTCGGGCTAACACCTTGACAGGAGGTCGTTTAAACCTTTGCTATGTGCATCAGTCGCCTCCGCCCGCCGCGGAGTGTTTGGGAGCAGAGGGTCGAGTAATCACCTCTAGCTCATTATACCCGGTCTGGACGCACCACACGCGCATTTGGCCAGCCGGAAGTCCCTCGACGGGAGCACGCATTGGTCGAATTCCTCAAGTTAAGTCAAGTACGTTTGGAACGTGCTATTCACTGGATTGGTATTACGTGGAAATATCGTTTGTGGAGTTTCACGGGTATATTGAGTCTTTACGTGGACATATTGGCTCATTGTAACATTGTTTGGAATTTAGACCGGTTTTGGTCTTCTCTCATATTGGTTAGGGGCTAGACCGGTTGATTGATCTACCCTCTATTATTTCGTATTGGTCAGGTCTAGATCGTTTGGACGATCGACCTATTGGAATTTATCTTTTGGAAGTGTTTCTGGTCTGTACGTACCTGGGGTGAAGAGTTCCGACCTTGGTACACCTAGCCAGCACGGTCTCATATTCAAGGCCGAATCAGATTGATCTGCGATCCCGATCCACCGAGTGTGTAACTAGACCATTCCATCGGGTACACAAGGTGAGATGAACTTAACTGAATCGGACAAAGTGTCTTTGGATGATGACCGGTCGTCTGCCAGCAGCGGACGATCGGACCAGAATTCGAGTGGAGGTCCGCGGGGTACCCCCCCCCGTAAGTTGGAAGGCTGGGAACGATGGTGGTGGTCAGGTTGTCGATACAAGTGTATTCGATTTCGAGCTTGACTCCACCACACGGCTATCCGCCTTTCCACCCTCCTCCAGGAGGGGCCCCACCTCCGGGTCCTGGTATGGCTTAAGCATACCGACATAGAAGGTTGGATGCGTACGCATCACCTTCGGGATGTCCAAGGTATACGATAAGCCCTTTCGGGCTAGTACCTTAAAAGGCTGGGGCGCAGTTTATTGCGCAACACGTTGGAAACTGTATGTGTAGGAAGATTTTTAGAGTTTAATAAAACACTTTCTCCTACTTTGTACACTTTTTTGTTACGCCGCCCCTTTCGGTCATCTTGCTCCTTCTGCTTGTCTTGGCTTTCCGCCATGGCATCCCAGACGTGTCGTAAGACACTAAGGCGCGTCGATAAAAACTTATCGATGTGCTTTCGCACAGATGCAGGGCTGACATCAGGGAATCTTCCCCCCTCAAGCCCTGGTCCACACACACGTGGCGTCAACGGAACCCTCGTATTCACTAATCCGTTCACGTAAAACGGGGTAAACCCCGTAGATGCATGGACCGAATTGTTTATAGCAAATTCAACCATCGGAAGCATCTCACTCCAACTCTTTGGAGAATCCGGACATAAACTCCGGAGAATATCCTCCACAACGCTATTAACGCGTTCCGTCTGACCGTCCGTCTGCGGATGATCCGCAGTGGACATGAGGAGCTTGGTGCATAGCACCTTAAACAACGCTCCCAAGAATTGTCCCGTGAAACGGGGATCCCGATTCGACACAACGGAATCGAGTAGACCATGCTGTCGAAAGACACGGTCTAGGAACACTTTCGATGTTCGTTGTCCATCTATGGACTCTGGCACCGCCGCCAGGTGAGCCATCTTGCTCAAACGGTCTACAAAGACCAAAATGCCGGTGTTGCCGGACTTATCCTTCGGAAAACCGAAGATAAAACCATACTGATGGACTTCCAACACTCCGTAGGAACGGATAAGCTCGCCAAAGGCGCAGCTGAATCTGCAGAGGGTTTGACCCTCTGACACGTCTCACAGGTGCGAATATACGCACCGACCCACTTATACATTTGGGCCACCAATACAAACCGCTTAAAGCGCTGTAGGTCTTATCCCGACCCAAATAACCCCCAGTAGGGGCGTCATGTGCCTCAAAGAGGACTATATACTTCAGTTCCTCATCATGAGGAACTACCACCCGCGGAGTGTCCTCCGCGCTCGTGCTATAAAATAGCAGACCGTAACAGTACCTGTAACGGTGTAAACGAGCTTTAGCTCGACTTGACAGGGTTCGCCCAGACGATCCAAGACCCTTTTCACCTAACGCGCTGATTAGCGCAGTACATTGTGGGTCTTTCTCATACGCCTGGCGTATGAGATCCACCACAGATGTGGTGACGAATGTCGCGTGAGCGAGATCGTAATCGGGACGACGCGACAACGCGTCTGCAAGCACGTTCTGCTTGCCAGGTTTATATTAACCTCAAAGTTGTGCTCCGCAAAGAAGGAGAGCCAACGGGCCATCCGTTGGGAGAGATGAGGCGACTTCGTCGCTGTCCGTAAGGACGCGTGGTCAGTATAAACCACGAACGGCTTTGAGCAGAGTAGGTGAACCCTAAATTTGACAAGGGCATACTTCATTGCAAGTAGCTCCTTATCATGAACGGGATAATTTCGTTCCGCAGCTTTAAGCTGCCTCGACTCAAACGCGATCATGCGTTCCCGTCCCGCGTCGTCTGCTTGTAACAAAGCACATCCGATTGCGAAATCGGAGGCGTCGCAGACGACACTAAATGGTTTCCCAGAGTCTGGGAGAGCAAGAACGGGAGCTTTTAACAAGCTCCTCTTAACCCCTTCAAAAGCGTTTTGGTGTTCAGTTTCCCAACACCAATCAACATCCTTCTTAAGAAGGTCGGTCAATGGATTCGCCATTTCAGCGTAGTTCCCGCTGTACTTGTGGAGATAGTTGGCTAATCCAAGCCACTTCCGTAAATCTCTAAGATTTACAGGCGAAGACCACTCCACAATGGCTTTCACTTCGCGGGATCCGCCCGCACTCCATCCTTACCGATGAAGCATCCGAGGAAAGGAATTTCCTCAGCACCAAAGATACACTTGGATGCGTTTGCATATAACTTATGCTCTCGCATACATTCGGGCACTGCTCGAAGGTGTATCAGATGCTTCTGAAAATCAGCCGAGTCGCCTTCCCCACGACTATGGACGAATATATCGTCGAAGTACGTCTGAGCGTACTTCTTATGAGGGCGGAAGAGTTGAGTCACCAAGCGATTGAAAGTCGCTGGTGCATTTGAAAGCCCTTGTGGCATAACAAACCACTCCCACATCATGCCACTAGGCGTGCTAACAGATGTCAGCGGAATATTGGATGCTCGCATGAGCACCTGATAATACCCATCCACCAGATCTAAGGCACTGTACACAGTACAGCCCGCCATATTGTTCTGTAGGACATCCTTCCGAGGAATCGGAGTCTGCATGGGTACAGTAGCTGCATTCAGCTTGTTATACGCATGCACGATGCTTCACTTTCCGTTCGGTTTACGAACACAAAAAGTGGGAGATGAGTGGGGAGACTTACTCTCCCGTACCATCCCTGCCTCTTCTTTCCCCTTGAAGAATGCGTCAATGACGTCGCATTGCTCCTTGGGGAGAGGCCACTGCCTCGTGACGCAGTATTTGGTTCCAGCAACCAAATCAATTTCATGTCGGACTCCCCTATAGAGCCGATGGACCTCCACCGCCCATGCTCTGGCGCGGGTGGCTGTTTCTTGAGAAGAAGTGTGAACTTCGTCTGCCTGACTGCTGATTGATGAAATCGACGAGGTCGTCGTGTTGCGTCCGGAAGAGGAGTTGAACTCCTCATCCACGATGGACGAGTCAGTTTTGGTGAAAACCAAACAGGCATTAAATGCCCGAAGCGGCCTATCGGCGGGTTGTCACTAATGACATCTCCAAATTCCTTTAGTAAGGAACGGTAAGGGTCCTCAGGATCCGCGAGGATCTTGAGGCCGCTTCGGGCATTTAATGCCTGTTTGGTTTTCACCAAAACTGACTCGTCCATCGTGGATGAGGAGTTCAACTTCTCTTCCGGACGCAACACGACGACCTCGTCGATTTCATCTGCTTTCAAAGCAGCTTCAAATTCGTTGAAGGACATATCCTCCAACGACAACAGTTCGCCTACCCCAGGCAACCGTTCCAGGCTTACGCCTTCTGTGACAACACCTGTCACACTATTCAGCATCCTGTAGGACTGCTGACTACTGGCCTCGGGACTCATCCCGAGACCCAGATGGGGGTAGTCAATTGCCCCATCTATTGGAAGCGCCACGCGCCTATCCACAGAGGTCTCTACCTCTACCACCGGTGACTCGCCGGTCTCACCTATAACGGCGTAGTCGGAATCATTTACGACGTGCGAAAGAGACGAACTACGGGTCTCTTCGCTTGGAAGCGCCTCGCGCTTAACCACAGGGTTCTCTACCCCTACCACTGGAGTCGCAACTTTCTCGCCAAACACGGCGTGGTCGGGAACTCCGACCTGCAGAAGAGACGAACTTCGGTTCTCTTCTCTAAGCGCCTCGCGCTTACCCTCAGAGGATTCCACCTCTATCACTGGCGACTCACCAGTCTCGCCTATATCGGCGCGGGGATTAACCGCCGAATCCCCCTCGTTTAGGAAATCTTCCTTAACGCCATTGGGAATGATCATTTCAGACATCCCAATCTCTGGCATCTCACGCCAGAATCGCTTTTGAAATCGAGCAAAGGTGAATTCATGACTCGCCAATGCTTCACCCGACCGCGTGTGCGTTGAGCAATGGACTTATACTTCGAGTCTATCCATGGATCGTGGCGTTCCAGCCACTTCATGCCCAGAATGAGGTCATACCTCGAGTCCAAATCCAGGACTAGGCAACGTTCTAAGCTGGCGAAGTCTGCAAACTTCAGCTTAAGGTCAATCGAGACCTTGGGTACAGAAACATGTACGCCCGTCGCAAGACGGACCGTGTCAACGTCACGAGAACGTGCCTCTAGGGCCTCGGCATACAGCCGACTCTTCTCCACAGAAGCTCGTCTGACATAATTGTCAGACGCTCCAGAGTCTATCAAGACTCTCCAAGGCTTATCAAAGCCTTTCACGTCCGCAAGGACTAACAGCAAACCTGGCTGGTACACCGACTCGGTGCTAGAAAGCACCGCTTCCCTCGGGGCTTTGTGCTGTCGTCCCCTACCCTGGGGCTTAACAGCACTTAGGGTTCCCCCAGTAGGGCGCCCCGCACCTACTGGGAGCCGTCGTTTCCCGACGGATTGTACAAGGGCTTTTTCGCCACCCTTGGTCCCTTGTAGCGAGTGTCTCGCTGGGGATTTTTTGGACATCTTTTCCTCAGATTATCCGTGCTCCCACACAAGAAGCATCTCAGCGACCCACGCCGCTGCAACATAGCTAAGAGCTCTGCCTCGAAGCTCTGTGGAAAAGAGTCAGAGTGACTCTTAGAGGGAGGTTTCTCCTCCCCTTCGACCTGGCTCAGGTCCATGGGTTCAGGACCCAACTTAGAGGGAGGTTTCTCCTCCCCTTCGACCTGGCTCAGGTCCATGGGTTCAGGACCCAACTTAGAGGAACGGAAGTTCCTCTCGGCGTTGAACGCCATCTTGAATGCCTCCTCCAGGGATTCGGGTCGGCAGCGGAACAATTACGAACGCGCTGGCCCTTCTTTCAGGCCTCCCATGAAGACGGGGATGGACACATCGTCCGAATACGCTTTCGCGTACATCCCTGCCAACAGGGTCTTCAGTTCTTGGGTATATGTCTCCAAGTCCCTAGTGCCCTGACGGCACGTCAAAAACGCCAGCAGATTCTGTAAAACCAGATCAGGCGTGGCGTACATGTTCATAAGCTTTTGTTTAAGGACTTCCCATGTTGGGAACACGTTCGGGACCGAATCCGGACACGTAAACGCTCATGTACGGGCTTTGCCCGTGAGATGGGTCAGTGTAAGTCCCACTTGCAAGTGATTAGTGGTCGTGTTCGATGTGGCGAAGGCCGTTTCGACCTCTCGCAACCAAACATAAAGGTTGTCACCCTTCTCTCCGGTGAGCTCCTTTATCTTAAACGATAATGGAGGGCGCACCCCCGTGGAATGACCTCCACTGCAACTCGCCTCATGAGCAATGAGGGCATTTACCCTTGCCTTTACGGCCTCAAGGCCCTTCTACACTACGAGCTTCATGCCTTCTTCCCCCGTTAAGGGTAACAGCCTTATAAAGGCTTCCTGCTGGACGAGGGTCAAACTATCCCAATCGTCCTGATATATCCTTTGCAGAGGATGCCTAGTCTACCAACACAGGTGTTGGATTGACTACAAGTGCTACCAGATGTAGCCGGTGAGTATACGCACGGTGCGGCTAGCGCACAGAGGAAGACTATTCCTTAAAGCCGTAGCTACCGCTACTTAGCCGATACTCCCTTGTAAAGGGCTTAGTAGGAGAGTTATCCTACTCGGGGCCAAGATTCCCGGGTTAGTTTACGACTTAGACTTAACGGCTGTATTCCCTTTACGGGATGTAATTAAAGGGAGGACTCCCTCTTACATACAACACTCACTTCGCGCGCGACCGGTTGAGGTCGCGCGTCCGCAAAATAGAGTGAAATGTAAACTGAATATATTTAATATGTAATTAGCCTAAATTAATTTAAACTAATATAAACTATATGTAATACTAAGTAGAATATTCCTAATTCGTACCTAGATAAAATGTAGTGTACACACCTGTGTACTGACACGTGGATGGCTGACACACCACCACACCAAGGTCCCCTGCCCTGATTGGTTAAAATAACCAAACGTTCGAAACCTTTCAACCCGGCCAATACTCACCTCAACCGTGGTGTACTCATGTACACCAACACTCAGTGTTACCCGAATGTAACCCCGTTACAGAAACACCCACTGTGCGACCGAAGGTTCCAACACGACGAAAGAATTCCGTGTTGATGAGAGTGAACTCACGATCGAGTGCAATCGTGAGCACAACTCCGTGGTGGCCAGTGGCCACCACGTTGCGTTAGCCATGCACACGGGTGATAAAGACCACCGTGTCGCAGAACAGGCGGCCGACCAGACGAGCACTCTGATCGCCAAGAAAATTCCATGGTAGGCAGTGGCCACCATGATGATGAGTATTCGCACACGCTGAATCGTAATCACCGTGTAGCAGTCAATCAGACGAGTGCGTCTGATTGCATGGATAGTTCCGTCGAGACGATCAACTTCTTGACGAAAACGGAGACCGGATTAGCTACCCAGTCTCTGTTGATGGAACACCCTCCGAAAGAAGGTTCGGAGGTGATGGCTCTTCCAACGCTAAGCTGGAAGAAGTTTATGAAGAACTTGCACGATGATCAGATCGAACAGATCTGTATCATCAGTTCAACAGATGATGTAGTGGATATTCGTTCACGAATATCCACATTACAAGTGGGAAACATTGGGAACGAGGTTCCCAATGATCAAACCAAAGTTCAGCGCTTTGAAACGCAGAGCTGGGAGTCGCTTAAAGCGAACTCCCCATTTTATGAGGTACTTCTGGAATACGCTGACGTATTCCCAGAAGAAGTACCTAGCGAGCTCCCTAAGGATAAGGGAACTCGTCATGAAATTTACCTCGTGCCAGGCACGAAGTATTGTGTCACGCGGCAATGGCCGTTGCCGCGTGATCAAGTAAAAGAGATCGACGAGTTTTTCGAAGCTCGACGTAAAGCAGGCCAAGTCCGGGAGTCTATCTCACCGCACTCTACCCCCACCTTTTGTGTGAAAAAGTCCACAGGTGGGTGGAGAATCGTTCACGCTTACAACAAGCTGAACGCAGCGACGGTACCGGCGCATACACCGATACCGCGGAAGGATGTCATCATAGATGGCAAGTGCGGGAGCACCATCATTAGTGCTCTCGATCTAAGAGATGGATTTTATCAAATCCTAATGCGTGAGAAGGATATCCCTCTCACGGCAGTAAACACCCCAAGCGGCATGCTTTCGGAGTGGCTTGTTATGCCACAGGGGCTTCAAAATGCCCCTGCTACGTTTAACAGATGCGTAACGCATCTATTACGCCCGGTGCGAGAATTCGCACCGAGTTATTTCGATGAAGTTTTCATCCATAGTAAGAGTGAACACGATAAAAGCGATGTAGATGTCCATAGGGAGCATCTACGTCGAGTGTTAGAGCTTATGCGTAAGCATAAGCTCTATGCAAATCTGAATAAGTGCACTTTTGGTGCACCTGAGATACCCGTTCTTGGATGCTTTGTGGGAAACAATGGGGTGCGTCCTGATCCAGAAAAGATCAGGGCGATCGTTGAATGGCCTACGCCAAACAACGTTAAGGAGCTTCGAAAGTTCCTTGGGTTGGCAACATATTTGCAAAAGTATTCGTGCAACTATGCTGGGTTGATACGAGCTCTTTCTCAATTACTTAAGAAAGATGTCGAATGGCATTGGGATACCCAATTTCAAGATGCTTTTGATGCAGTCAAGCAAATCTTGACTGAAGCGCCTGTCTTGGCTATAGCCGATAACGAGCGTCCGTTCCACGTCGTTTGCGACGCGAGAGATTTCTCTATCGGCTGTGCTTTGATGCAGCGTGATCACGATGATCGTGACCGCGTAATCTGCTATCAATCGCGTCAGTTGAGCCCAGCCGAGCGCAACTATCCAGTGCATGACAAGGAACTCCTTGCCATGAAGTATGCACTGGCCAAGTTTCGGATCTATCTATTGGGAGATAGACCGTTTGTGGTTTACACGGACCATGCGTCGCTACGCACGGCCGTGAATTCACCACATATTTCTCAAAGAATGGCTCAATGGCTGTCATTCTTTGCTGAGTACAACTTTACGGTTGAATACAAACCCGGAAAGTTGAACGTGATAGCAGATGCGCTATCACGAAGGCCCGATTACGAGACGAAACCGTCCGTAACCGAAGGTGCCAGTGCAAACACGATCCGTTGCACTGCTTTGTCGTCGTCAATTATACGACAAGTACGCGAGGCGTACAAAACAGACGAGGAGACACGTCTGTTGATTGATTACTTAAGTAATCAATCAAGTGAAAAGCGCGACGAACTCCCAGAGTTCCTCCGCGCTTGCGTGCATCTATATCGACTGCACGATGGTCTGCTGCTTTACAGCACAGACCAAAAAGATGAAAGTCGCATCGTCGTTCCAAACGACGATGATCTCAAACATCAAATTGTGTTTGAGTATCATGATGCACCGATTTCGGGGCATCAAGGTCGAGAGAAGACATACGCTTCTCTAGCACGTGACTTTTACTGGAGAAACCAGTACAAGTGGGTACGGAAATACGTACGCGCTTGCGGGATTTGCCAGCGCGTTAAGCCTGCGCAGTCTGCACAGGCTCCGCTGCAATCTCTGCCGGTTCCGACAGAGTGTTGGAAGTCCATTTCAATGGACTTTGTATTCGGTCTTCCACCCGACAATAGTCGGAAGACCGGAATAGTGGTCTTTGTAGACCGTTTCAGTAAGATGGTACATCTTACTGCAGTATCAGCGAATGTAACCGCCGCTCAAACAGCGCGGATATTCGTTGATACGGTATTCCGTTTGCACGGAATGCCGGAAGACATTATCTCGGATAGAGATCCGAGATTTACAGGACGTTTCTGGCAAGAAACGTTCTCATTGTTGGGAACCCAGTTGAAGATGTCAACTGCGGACCATCCGGAAACGGATGGGCAGACGGAACGGGTTAACCGCGATCTCGGAGACATGTTGCGATCATACGCACATGCCTTTGAACAGTGGAGTGACTATCTGTCACTCACTGAATTCGCGATTAACAATTCGGTGCATGCTTCAACTAAGCATACACCGTTCTACGTGAATGCCTTAAGGCATCCACGAACCCCAGCTTTACTTGGCGGTACGCCAAACCTAAGTGGGGGAGGGACCCGCTCAAATTTTGAGCGAGTCAAAGCGCAAGTTGCGACTGCAACTTGTGAACAAAACGATGGCCTTTCTACTGAACGTACAGTAGAATCGGAAGCAGCTTCAAATGAAACTGAAGCTGCATATGATGAATATGTGTCTGTAGCAATGGCTGCAGACAATGAGGGCAACGCACCTACTGCTGATAAAGCAGTAGAATCGTATTACAGCGCCAAGCTGTAATACGCTATATAAAAGATGCACTTGCTTCTGCTTTGGATAAGAAGAAGCAAAATGCAGACAAGCAAGGAAGGAAGAACAAAAAATCCTTTTGGAAAGGTGAATTGGTATTATTAAGTACTACCAATGCCTATACATTCAATAAGCAACTTCCCTACACGGAAGTTGCTTCCTAAGTACATTGGACCTTTCAAGGTCCAAGAGATTCGGGGGAATGCCTATACTTTAGACATTACCACTGCAATGCGGCTCCACCCAACATTCTATGTTGGGCGGCTCAAACTGTATCATTTGTCTTCGTCTTACGACGAGACACTGAACCACGGAAGATACCGTGCTTCTCCAAGTCTCCCAAGAGAGACTTGTAATCGGATTCCATCCGTTGATGAGCAGAGCGGAGAGTCATTACCTCCGCCTTCGACTGCTCAAGATCAGACTTGTGCCGATCGAGCTCTTCCTTACAGTGGGAAAGCTCGATGTACAGAAGATCATTCTTCTGCTGAAGGGCAGTGTGCGCCCCGAAGATGTCGCGGACATTCTCGCGAAGAGACCGATATGTCTTCACAGAGTGAGACATATCGCTGCTCAAGGAGGAACAACCATCCTCAAGTTTGCGGAGCAAAGAGCCATGCTCCGCAACAACAACGGCGAGGGGATTCTCAACCTCCGCCGCCCCTGATCGATAATCAGGGGAATAAGTGATACATTCTCGAGCGCTTGATATCGAAGCGCTCGGTTCCTTCGAAGAAGGGGCAGTGTACCGAGTACTTAGTACGCTGGCTGGGTTACCCCCAAGAGTTCGACTCTTGGGAGACAATTGAGGTTCTGAGGGCCGACGCCCCATACCTTTTAACTGAGTTAGAGAAGGAGTCTAAAACTCATAATGCGAAGTAGCATCAACACTAGGTGTTGATGCATTTAGGGCATCAATTAAGCCCTGAATTTCGGCGGGTACGTAAAAACCACCGTACCCCCGCAACTCCTCCTCTGACAAACGAGGAGTGCCCTGCAGACACCGCGGTCAAACGAGGTGAGAAGGGACACCACAATTCAACCCTTCTTTGATGCAAGAAAAATGGATGTATTCCATTTTGCCTGTTCGTGAGTGCTTTAAAAAGCGCTCGCGCATTACGTGAACTTTATTCACGTAATCATCTGGGATTTTGTTGTAGTTGTCAACAAAAGCATTCCAACCCTGGGTCAGGGCGTCTTTATCGTCCCTGTTCCTCCTTGAACCTTTCCGGCTCGAATAATATCGAGCCTGGAAAAAGAGGTCAATAAAGTACAGACGTCTATCGTCTGTACTTCGATCGAATCGACGTGACTGGATGTCTTCGCAGTCATCCAGAACGTTGATATCGAACAACCCATATTGGCAGTCCCGCTTACGGTGACCGCCACTGTTGGGGGAAATATCCCATCCAGGGGTCCAAAACCCCACTTTGTACGGAACATGTGGTTCCGTACGATGATACGCTTCAGAAGCGGCAGGCGCCGCTTCTGTTCGAGATCTTTTAGCAGGCGGAACACCGCCTGCTTCAACACCACGCGCCGGGGTTAAACCACCCCGACGTGGAGACGTACTTGGTCCAGGTGGGTTTCTGCGTTCCCGCAACCATCCGTGATGATCATTGTCGCTGTCAGCTATGACAGCGACACAAGAATTATCATCGCTGTTAGGCGATGAGCACCTAGAGAGTTTCGACTCGCTAGATCCTTTCGCGGGGACAGCTGTGCCCCGATCACTTTGTTCGGAGTCAGAACTGTCTCCGAACATGGAAGAACCCTTCCTGGCAACACACCATTCGGGGGTTGTCATCGTGCGAGATGTTGCATTAGCAACATCTCCCTGTTTCTTGCCAGATGCCGCCTTAGCAGAATCTGTGGTCGAAGACGGTACGTCTTCCGACCTTTGCGTAGTTGACGCTGCTAATGCAGCGTCACTGTTGTCACTCAACACCTCAGCACCTAGTGCTGAGGCGGAGGAAGAAAGTCCTTCGATGTTTTCAACAGCGCTCTTTAGAGCGCCGCCACGTGCTTCGAGCATCGAGTCGATGGTCAATCAGTTGGTGAATGAGAAATTCCGACCAACAAGTGCCACCCATGATTGGCCAAAATAAGAATTATTATTGGCCAACCACCTTAAGTGGGGGGTGATGTAATGGGGTGCCATTACATAATTGATATTCAAGTTAGAATATCACAGTTGAATTTCAGACGCGTTGTCTGAAATTTAAATAATAGATTATAAGTTATTATAATCTACGAAGTAAAAGTCAATTCGGTATAAATACCGAATCATGCAGGTTAACTAATAGTACATTTAGTTTAATACTTGATATTATTATATTAGTTAGGTAATTACTATACTGTTAGCCGCTAACCACTCATTTAATAAACACTCTTAATTTTGCGTTCTAAAGAATAAGTAAATACTTGTATTTACTTTTAGTATAGGATTAGTTGTTACCAACTAATCCTGCCCTTATTGTATTGCGCGCTTCCTCGCAAAATACAGTGTAAGCCCGTAACAGGATCAGTCCTGTTACAAATACCGACACATTCTTGTATTTGACTCGTGTCGATCTGACAACACACCTTACTAGCAAAGGTTGAGTCGACGATCGACACTTCGGCACAAGAATCGAATAGTAGCTTGGCACGTTCGTTATTGATTTTGCAGCTCGCCTTGGCTTGTTTAAACAACTTTTTTGGCTAGTGGTACTTCCAATATCCACGTGATTCACCCGGAAGTAGATCAACTTCCATGATCACCGGAGATCGAGAAAACTCATCAATGCGGAAATTAGCCAAACATGGTAAATCAGGTTGATCACATTTCTCATTATCTTTCTCTTATGCTTGATCAACCCGCTTCTTATCCACATATGCAAAAATACACAAACCAGAACTCTCGTCTCGTACCAGATTCCAACCTGGCGAGCGTCCTAGTTTAACATGTCTTCGGCTTCCTTGGGAAACATTGCCGCATGCTTGGTAGGGTTGTACCACTGTCGAATGCGATTGTAGAATTCCTCAATGGGGCACTTGCCAACGTCATGAATTTCGCCGCACGCACGGCAGACGTACAAACAGTGATCCGTCGGGTGTCCCTTCTTGCCATACTTCAGACAGGTCAGGCGTTTCCAACAACGCAAATTTTCATGCTTAATTGATCCGCAATGGCTGCATTTCTTCATCGCCCCTTGGTCATCCGTACTTGATTCGCCTTATTTACCGGATTGAGTCTCACTAGGTAGACCGTGCGTTACTGGTTGATCGCGCATAGCAGCAATCATGTAACGAAGCTGGTCACCGTCACTTCCACTGTCATAGGAGCTTGACTCTTCGCTTCCAGACATCACCTTAATCGCACGCACTGCTTTAGGCTTCCGCGCTGGGGTAGGTTATCGATCATCACTGAATTTCTGACGGAATCGGTTGGTGCCTACCGTTTCCATTGGCTGGTACCACTTATTGCGCGCATACGCCCGCAGCGTTTTTTCCAGATCCGCGGCGGCATCCAGCCGCAGAAGTGCCAGTTGATCGGCGAGCTCGCTATTGGTCAATGTGTCCAGAAAATGTTGCACATGTTCGCGTAAAATCGTAGGTGATCCATCCCCGATTGGCAACTTGGCCCGCAATCCCGCCATCTTCAGCCGGTTCAGATACTCAATGGGAGTTTCATCTGATCGCTGTTTCGTGTAATAATACTTGCGGGACGACGATTGGCCACTTCCACAGTATTGAACTTTAAACTCATCCACGAGACTTTTCCAACTTGATCGGGTAGCTCTACTCAGCTGGCGATGCCAATTGTGTGCTGGTCCTTTTAGTAAATCACCCATAATTCAGCACTTTTCTGGGTCGGAGGCTTGGTCACGCATAAATGCCGAATTCAAACGACTAATCCAATTCCGCGCTTGATCTTCATCCACTTCCTTCCCTGAAAAATCTTTAAGATCACTGGTCGCCGACATCCCAATCCTGGGAATCGGCTGTTGGTTAGGCATTCCAGGGTAGGCTGTCGCAACCGTGGCTTGTCGAGGCAGATTGATTGGCTCGTCTGGGTCAATTTAATCACGCTGGGATTGTTGATTATGGAGAGACTGTACAGATTCCATGTCAACATCTTTAACCGTGGCCAATCTTCTTGAACTTGACTGACAATCACGGAGCAAATGCACTGATTCCATATCCACGTCCTTCACCGTCGTAACACTTCCTGGATTGGGTTGGGGACTTTTTTGTGCGAACAACTGCAGGTGTCGACTTGCCTCTTTCTTCCGCCAAAAACTGTTTCATGGCCTTGTCGAAAAATGTTTGCAGCTGTGGGCCCTGCGGTGATCGATCATCGTCTACTTTGACTGATTGCGGTTCCCTCTTAATAACTGAAAACTTGGTTTCATCCTTCTGGCAAACTGTCATCCTGGTGATCTTGGGCTCCATACTTCCAGCACTACTCGACTACTCTTCAGGTTCATCGCCTTCAGAAGGGGCAGATTCGTAACACGATGATCCCGTGTGTTCTGCCACGTTAATCGACGGGCCCGCTTTAATCGTCAGCATAGTACGAGGTGGCTCCATCATTTCGGATAGACCCACTATAGGTACCAACAGCCCGAACAGCTGCTCGGTAGTGGTCGCGACGTCTTCAGGGTCGAGATCGAACACTTCTTCGGCATCGTAAGCACCTGTAGTCAGACCAGCTTGCTTAATCAGGCGTGTCAGCCCTAACACCAAGTGTAGCTTGTACTTCTCGTCTGTTATTGTTCGACTAACTGGCTCGCTCAGTTTTCCACTGATCGTGACCCAGAGTAGGTTCATAATTGAATTCATCAATAAGAAATTCTTCAGCTCCTTCATATAAAACGTCCTTTCCAAATCGGATTCCGATGGTGGCATACTTGGTCGACTTTCATCACTTTCCAAACCCGGCGCCTTCAGCAACGCCTCCGGTCGGTCTGGGTCGTATTATTTCACCAACGGCTTCCAATCCAGATCATCATATGCATATGTAATTGGCGGATCATAACTTTCGTTATGATCCGCAGGCTCCCGAAGGAGCCTTGGGAGGTGATTGAGGTTTCTTCTCTTCATTTATCTCATAAGGATACCTCCCCAGGTCCTGATAATCAGGATTTCCTTTCTTTTTCAGACATGAATACGGCGAACTGCCTTCCATCGTCACAACCACCTCCTCCTTTTCCACTTTTATCTTCACTTCTGCTTCTGCTTCCGTTTTCACACCCACATCAGCGCCATCTTGCGTAAAATCGCGGTGATATCCCGCGTCGCCCAAAGATCCGGCACGCGCACCATTGTGGTGGAGCGGCTGATCAAAGTTTTTGAGGCTTGATCAGGCGGTACCACGGCGCCCGGACTGCCGACTGACGAAGGGGGTCCTCCGGTTGTCCTTGACTGCTTGTGTTTCTGCTCACCTTGTGTACCCGACGGCTTAGGCGTGGGTCGCTCTCCAGGTGTCGGGGATGGCACACTACAATTCCTTGTGGCAAGACTGAGTTGACTTGTGATGAGTAGACTGATGCTATCAGGCAGTGATCAGGCGCAATCAAGATTGAACCACGTGCGATCAGGTGTGATCAACAGTGATCAGGTTTGGGCAGGCACTAAGAGTCGTCGATCAGCTAGTTGGCGCGAGTTGTAAGCAGCTGAGTGCGGGTCGCGAGTCGCAGTGTATCGATCAGGTGTTGATCGGCGAAGGGGTACTCGATCAGGCAGCGGAAATCTTCACTACCCGATCACAGAGCCTCCTTAAGCTTAATTCGTCGATAGAATACCCAAAAATACCTTGTATTCTGGACTTAAGCCTTAGAGGGACAGTCGATCAGCGCGTTCGACGGGCTGATCGACGATTACCACTAAAAACCCGCCTAGTGTTCCCGTGGGGAGCTTAAAGCAGCCGAACACTAGGGGCCAAAACGTGGACCAATAGGGGAAGAGGTGAGAGCGCACTGCTCTATCACGTTCCCGAGACCAAAAACCTTTAGAAGAAGAACCTCTGACACAGCGGGCGGAGTTACAGGTGAGTTCTCACGCTCTACGCCTACCGGTGGGCCAAAAATGCACTAAGTGCTCCCGCCCGGGACGTAGAGGTATTTGGTTGAAGAAGGGAGGCCCTAAGTTTCCGTCCCTGTAAACGATCGGCGCGATCGTACGCAAAAGGATAACTGTATTATTGCTTATATCCTAATATCTACCAAATACCTAATATCAACCAATCAGAACTACCCATTCCTACGCATTTTGTCGACCATTCACCCGCTTACCTTCGGGTTACTGTCAGGTAACCTTGCCAGTTGTCGCATCGTCTGAGACGTCCTATCCACGCCTCGTCCCGTTCCGCCACCGTTGTGTCAACAGTTGTACCGTCTGGGTACCAACTGTGGTACCGACTGTGGTGCCCACTATCGTACCACCTTTTGTACCGACTATTGTACCGACAAAATTTGTGGTACCCTCTACCACAGCTACGTCTATAGGGGTGCCTATAATTATGCCCCTAATTACGTACCAATTTTGCGGTACGCTTGTACCATAAATGCCATGCGCGACAGGAACGGTCTTACGTATGCTCGCAAGGCTATGATTCGCTGCGGCCTTGCGCTGGACATTTCTGGAAGGTGGCATACGTAGCAGTTGTCACCAGAGCTGCAGGAAATTATTGCAAAGCACCGTGACCACTTCGACGGCAGGCCTGTAGAGCCTTATTGTAACCAAAGGCAGGAAGCGACATGAGATGGAGATATCTTTTTTTGATTTTTATAAGAACCTTGTCTTTTTCTCCTGTGCACAATTTCAATTTGACTTGAAGCTGTCAGTGCCTGCCCCCCGATTCCGTTCACGCAAAATGATTCACAGTGTACCAGCTTCTAATCATTTGTTGAAAGTCCACACCAATTAGGAATATTCGAATTTAGTGTGGACCACACTATATTTGCAAGCACGGGAATAGTGTGGATTCGGAAATAGTGTGGTCCACGCTAATATTGGTCTCCGTCGAAAGTCCGGGAGGTTGAGAAATAGTGTGGTCCACACTAATTACGGTGAACGGTGTAGTAGTATATGCTATCCACTCAATCAACTCTTCATTCACTTTAGCCCTTATAAATTTACTTCCTGCAGCGTCGACTCTCGTGCTCTCTATCATACGCTATCTGCTGCGCCACACCACTGACCCTAGTTAAAACGAACACGTTCGCGAGTTCGCACGCCCCTATCGTATGTGTTTTTTCTCTCTATCTTTTTACGGTGGACAGTCGATAAAGATAATCGACGGATGAAAGTACGGGCCGGGCGACTGCATCAGTGGCACGCTCCTTCCATGCACCAATCGACTGGAACTCATGCTATAATGTTTCATGCTTGCATACGTGGACGAGGCGGCGCCAAGCCGCGGAGACGGCGATCCCGCGGGCGTCGATCTGCCACGCGGGTGCGCGTCGACATGTATCGAATGTTGCGGCGTCGA
>CM047582.1:25134404-25172544 GCA_026184515.1 Peronosclerospora sorghi | reverse complement strand
CTGCCACGCGGGTGCGCGTCGACATGTATCGAATGTTGCGGCGTCGACGTATCATGGACGGTAAAGCGACGCCGCGTCTTGCATTGGTACATGAGCCGTCGATGCTCTTCTTCCTCGATAGCTCGCGCGACCGCCACTTCGCCCTCCCCAACTGCCACCCCCACCGCTACCCCAACTGACAACCCCGCCGCCGCCCCTACCGCGACCCCAACCGCCGCCCCTACCGCGACCCCAACCGCCGCCCCTACCGCCCCCCTCATCGCCGCCCCTACCGCCTCCCCAACTGTCGGCCCTACCGCGACCCCAACCGCCGCCCCTACCGCGACCCCTACCGCGACCCCAACCGCCGTCCCTACCGCTAAGCCAATGATAGCTCGTACGCTCTAGCGCGAGGTACCCTAGTCGGCGTCCGAACTGTCCTGGTCGCTTGAAGACGATGATGTGCTACTGCTACTCAGACAATGAGCGCCTTTGTCGTTTCGGATTTGGGCAAGTTCTCGCGTTGTGCCCAGTTCCTCGCTTTTCACACGAGCCACACTTTCTACCAGTTGATTCCTCCACCACCTCGAATGCAGATGGACTTCTCTGGGTGGAATTGCGGCTTCAGGCTAAGCTGCCTGGCGGGAGACGATTTAATGCTTCACACGGACGACCCTTTGGCCGCGCAGCAGCGGGATTGGCCAGACGAAACGTGTCGTAACCCATCTGGCTGAGCTGCAGTTGTATGGCCGTTTGTTGATTAGGGGCAAGAGTTGTGTATGTTTCTTGAACCTTCTGAATCAAATCATCAAGATCATTGGATGCGGTAGTACTTTCCTCCTTGGCAATAGTATCATTCGACAACTCTGACAGACGAACTGCCTTCAGATGCCATTGTTTATGGAAGTCGCCAAGGTGCAGTATACCCCCGGATCTCTTTCGCGCAGCAATCGTGTGTACGCATGGCATACCCATTGTAGTTCTGAAAACTCCTGCGCATTGCGATGCAACGGGGAGATCGTCCAGTAACTCCAGTTGACGATGAACCTCGTGGAGCGCATAAGCAGAGACAAGATTAACAACCCCAGAATAAAACCCATCTTCGTGATCACTCCAAACCTTGAAATCATTGCTACCAATAGCTGCTCTTAACTCACCGACCGCGTTGCGCATTGCCATTTCTAGACGTCGGCAGACATCCCATAAGTCCAGAGTTGATACTTTGAGATACTTTTTGATCACGCTGTGCGCCCCTTCCACGCGTGATGTGTTCACGTTGTTAAAATGCAAAACGAGGTTGTTCCACGCCGAGACGAATCTTGTTTTGAACGGAACCACTGCTTGTCGATGTAGGCCACAGCTTCCGTTATGTCACTGTATTTGTCTCTGAAATTGGCCCAGGCTTGATTCCAACCCTCCTCGGTCGTAGCCTGAACTATCTAAGAAATAGAAGGGATATGAGTCTTCAGTAGCGCGACATAAGTGAATGACCGGTACCTCGCTCCATTTCTTGCTGAAATCTTCCCAGTCTTCCACATTGTCAAAGTGCTTACGGCAATTTTTCAGGAGATTTTTGGATATATGCCACCTGCAGAGTAAGTTCTTGGAGAGTGGGAAGACTTCATCGACTGCAGCCAAAAGCCTGTCGTCACAATCAGTTGCGATAGACAATGGGTGGGCAGCCGAAGGTGATGGGTGGCGCTCAGTCGGTGTGTATAACTCTGCGATCCGTTTCTGTGCCCATTTGTAAGCCTCCTTGTCCTCATTATTCATGAACACGAAGCATACAGAAAAGGAGGAGTACACGCTGGTAAGGCCGACAACATGCAGCAAGGGCATACCAAAGCGATTCGTTTTGTATGTACAATCCTCCAAAAGCGCGTGCGGATACTGATGAAGGAGATCAATAGCGATAGGATGGGCAAAGATAAAGTGCGTGACTCTTTCCTGAGCATCTGTTTCATACTTGAAACGATACTTTTGCTCTTTCAGCTCGTCAATCAACGCTCGAATCGGTTCACGCCCGCCAAGCTCCTCCTTCCTGAGTTTGGCCCGCTCATTGTAGATAGTGCGGAAATGAGCCAAAACATCTTTGTCATTCAACCTTAAGCCAGTAAAAACATCTCGTGGTGCGGAGCCGGCCTTGATTTCTGTCCTGACCACTTGCCTTTGCTCCTCCGTCATACGGCGTACCGCATCATGCCCAGCAATGTCAAGAGCGTCTGGATGATTTTGTTTGCCCTAATTGACCGACAAATGCCACAAACCGTCCTTCTTGACTCTAGCATATAGCAGAAATTTACAATCACAGAGTCCAGAAGATCCTTTACGCTGACGATTTGCCTCTGCAACTTGTCTGGTCGGACCCCCTCTACTACATCTCAGCCAGACTTTGCGACCTTTATCGGTGGAGTTCCTGGTTGTAATGGTGTATCCTTGAGTGTGGGCAAACTGCTTCACAGGTGCGAATAAGTCATTGTAGGTGTCGTATGTCTTTTCTTCAGGCGGGAGCATGGTGTCTAACACAAATGATTCTTACCGCGAGATCTTTGTTATACATATTTTATCCAGAGATTTATCCATCTGCGAAAATGTCTAACTAGCACATGACTGTTCCATCATATTACCTAAGGCTGAAAAGGCGTACATTTAACAGGGCGTACATTTAACAAATTATATTTAACAATTCCCTTCTTTTATATATATAGAAGATGTAAAGCGCTACTTCTAACCAATGATTAAGTCGAATAGTTTTTCACTTAACTGAAAAATTGCTTTTTTTACCAATTATAAAATTGAATTCATTTAGGCCCGACTTATAGTACAGTTCGACTTCGCTTAGGTACGGGATCGCGTACTTAATCGAATTCATACATAGATCAAGATAATTCGCTTAGGTGCGGGAGCGCGCATGGACGGATGACGACATGAATTCTGTTATTACATAGATCAACAGTGACCTATCTGACGTTTAAGGCAGGATTTACTTGTATTATCATTAGGATAAAATCGAATCCTGCCTTAAACGTCCGATCGGTCGTAGTAATTCCAACGATGTACAACAATGGTGTTCCATAACGATTAGTTTTGTAAGTGCAGTCTGATGTTGAAACTTTGTGCAAGTTTTGTCTAAGAAATATGGCTGCAGAATAGGCCAGTTAATGATCCATCGTCGTTGGCTCTAAAATAGAATATAAAATCTACTGAACTGATATCTTCGTACAGGGCATGTATTGGAGATCGCCCATCGAGAAACTCACTTCTTGCCAGAGCCTTTTCATCAGCGATTTCTGCTCGAGTTGACAACTGATTTCCAGTTTCGGCCTTCAAAAACGACAAGGTAGAATACATGCTGAATCCGATTTTTTAACGATATCCTTTTCTTCTTTTGTCAGTCTTTACACAACAGAATAGCCACCAAGGTTGTCCGATATTGTGTGGATATGAGATGTATCTTCTTTGTTTATCTCCCACTGATCTTTCTTTATCGAAAAATATGCTTTGATCATGCAGTTTTCAGGCGAGTTCCTTTCTGCCGTTGACGGATTCGTCTGTAATTCTAAGCTGTTTCTGTAGGCGCCTCCATAGTAGCACTTTAAGGTGACTTCCTGTTGTCACTGTGCTTATCTAAGACGACACAGACACCTTGAGCAAGGTAGAACTGTTTTACTGCAGCAATCTGTTGAAAGGTGTTTCCGTCCATCGTAGTACAGTAGTGTAGGAAACTCGAGTCGTAAACGTCGTATAATATAGGTAATAATGCCAAATCGTCTCTTGTCTATATCTCGACAACCAATTAAGCTAGGTTGCGAGAGTGACACCCGTTGAGAGATTATTAAGCGTCCGACGAAGTGGATGCAAGTAGATTTTTATCTAATGCAAAGTTTATTGAGAAGTGATTAGCTAGCCTAACATGAATATGCATGACCAGTTGAAGGTATACTATACCTCCAAAAGCTGTTGTGCTACCTACACATCTTATCAGTGCAAAAAATAGGCGGTACTCAGAATTGAGTATGGATACCGTATTTTTAGCAGCTAAAAGGTAAGAAATACAGATTGCTAACTAATAAACAAATAGTCCTACCTAATTATAATAATTAAGTATACACACTATTTTTGACACTCCTCCTCAATGTATATTTCGAGAATCACACATGTTAAAGGCTGAGCGCGGCGCGTAGCTCTTCGAATATTGATGCAGGTAGTGCCTTGGTAAGTCCAGTAGCAAGCATATCTTGAGTAGAAAGATAGTTAGCTTCGATAAGTCCAAATTTTAACTTTAATACAATAAACTTGACTCGAATGTCGACATGATTCATCTTGGCACTTGTTTGGTAGCTGTAACAGGGTTGCATTTGGTTACGTTGATTTACTTAAGTACACAACGGTTAAGGTCAAGCATTTACCAGTCCGAAAGGTTTGGACCTATTGACTGTTTTAACCAATCAGGGCGGGGGACCTGGTGAAGGTGTGACAGCCTGCCACGTGTTGGTACACAGGTGGTGTACACTACATTTTGGCTAGGTACGAATTAAGTAAGTTCTACCTAGTATTGTATAGTTTATATTAGTTTATTAAGTTAGGCTAATTTTATATTAAATAAATAAATCAGTTTACAAAATACACTGTATACTGTTAGGCGCACGACCCAGACCGGTCGCGCTCGCAGTTAGTGTTATAGCAAAAGGGAGCACCTCCCTTAGCTACCCCCTTACTAAGAGAAGCCTTGGCATAAGTCGTTAGTGTTTACTAACCGTAAACTCAGGGAATCTTGGCCCCGAATAAGAGAGAAATCTCCCACTAAGCCCTTATATAAGGGCGTATCGGCTAAGTAGCGGCGTATCGCCGCTTAAGGAAAGTCTTCCTCTGTGCGCTAGCCGCACCGTGCGTGTACGCACCTGCTACAGAAAGCGTCTCACTACGACTACTACGAAGAGGTACGACTTACGTCCGCTTCTGTAAGGAAAAGTACAAAAGCGCTAACGTTATCCATTTAAGCATCAATTGTCTTACTTAGTCGCTGCACACAATCTTCAACTTGAATTCGTGAATTTCCAAACACATACATGACCAGAATTTTAGACGTGGCACTAGCCATAAAAATGAAACGGATGCTTATGAACACCTGCCCACGCAATTTGACAAAAACTACCTCCGAGTCTCACCTCAGACACGTGCGACCGTAATGAACAATGCAGTCAGCTGCAAGGTGCTGTGCTTCTACTTCATCTGCACAGAAGCTACCATACGACGTGTCTCCGAGAACAAAAACACGCTCCCATTGGACCACCAGCTCTTCTTCTAATTTCTGCTGAGCTAAAGGAGAATTTGGCAATAGCGAATCGGGAAACTTGAGAGCAATTTTCTTGTAAGAACCAAGACGGAGCTGCTCGACGGTGCGTTTAATGTCATAGTACTCACACATATCATAATATTCTACGGATATACCATCGCTTTCATCCACTTGCACTTTAGCTTTAATAGCTCGCGAGCCATCGTCACTTTCGAAGGCTAAGGCGACGGTCATTAGCTCGAACTTATTTACAATATAAAAAGGGCATTGTTACATCGATGTGTAGAAATGGGAGCGCGGGGGGGTAGATTTAACATTCCCCTTTGTTTAAAGGTAAATGTAGATATACTGTACTTTCAGTGAAATTTCAATGACAGTTCGTCGGTACGACGGGTACCATCCTCAGTAATCTTTCTATATTATATAGAAAATTGACACTTTTTCCCATACAAATCCTGTCTGTGGGTTCGGAAATTAGTGTCACGAAAATTATTGATTGGCTGGAATCTTTACCATGTTGCCCTTACTGATTGGCTTGATTTTTTTTATAATATCATATAATATAATATATGTAAAGGGGTACATTCGGGTAACACTGAGTGTTGGTGTATATGAGTACACCACGGTTGTGGCCAGTATTGGCCGGGTTGAAAGGTTTCGAACCTTTGGTTATTTTAACCAATCAGGACATGGGCCCTTGGTGTGGTGGTGTGTCATCCATCCACGTGTCAGTACACAGGTGTGTACACTACATTTTAGCTAGGTACGAATTAGGAATATTCTACTTAGTGTTACATATAGTTTATATTAGTTTAAATTAATTTAGGCTAATTACATATTAAATATATTCAGTTTACTTTTCACTCTTTAGTACAGACGCACGACCTCGACCGGTCGTGCGTGTAGTGAGTGCCGTAGCGTAAGGGGAGCCCTCCCCTTAGCTACATCCTTTGTAAGGGAGCCTTGCCGTTAAGGCACTAGTAAAGGCTAGAGTAAACTAACCCGGGAATCTTGGCCCCGAGTAGGAGAGCTCTCTCCTACTAAGCCCTTAATAAGGGCGTATCGGCTAAGTAGCGGCGAACACCGCTTTAAGGAAAGTCTTCCTCTGTGCGCTAGCCGCACCGTGCGTATACGCACCGGCTACAATATATCTATATATATAAAAGAATACCATGTCCGCATGGTCTCGTACCTAAGCGAAGTCGAACTGTACTACCAATTTCTTTTAATTGGTTACAAATTGCGCTTTTACAGTTAAGTAAAAAAACTATTCGACTTTATCATTGGTTAGAAATAGCAGCTATACGTACCGACATTGATAGTGGTCGCACGCCGTTACTGCTTGCAGTAACGGCGTGCGACCTAAGGATTTTGACCACATAAGTATAATGTAGAGTATATTTTTTCGCTATCCTAACCCAGGAAATACATGGGGGCAAGTTTTGTAGACGGACAGACGGTTTTTATGCCCTGTCGCGTCGGTACGACGGGGCAGGGCACACCCACCACAAATTCCACCCGTATCCTACAGTCACCCCAAGCTCCCCACCACCCTCCCCGCAGTCATTTAGCTGGCTAAATGGGTTTACACTCTCGTCTATATTATATAAAAAATTGCGATCTGTCCGTGTCACAAAAAATAGTGTGACAAAAATTAGTGATTGGCTGGATTTCGTGTCACAAAAATTAGTAATTGGCTAGGTTCTTTACCATTTCGCCCTTACTGATTGGCTGGACTCTTTACCTTACAAGACTGTGATTGGCTGCATTCCCAAAAAACAGTATTGGCTGGATTTGTTCGCCTTGCCTTTTTCGGTCGAGCCAAGTTTTTCAGTTAATTGAAAGTCTATCGACGTCATCATTTAGCTTGCTAAATGGCCTTAAACTCGTCTACTTATATAAAAAAATTGGTGTCACGAAAATTAGTGATTGGCTGGATTTTTTCCCTTACAACACTGTGATTGGCTGCATTTTCGCTAGCTATTTTAGAATTTTATCTTTATATTATGTTTTAGGTTAGGTTCGCATAAATATAAGACCGTCTTATATTATAGACGTGATTTGCCTCATCATTTAGCTTGCTAAATGGCCTTAAATTCGACTGTGATTGGCTGCATTTTCGCTCCCAAAAGTCTATCGACTTCATCATTTAGCTTGCTAAATGGCCTTACAAATCGTGTCTGTGGGTTCGAAAATTAGTGATTGGCTGGATTTTTGCTTTTTTCTCTTTTTTTGACAGGGTCTTGCTACCACATGATTGGTGGTATGGAAGGTGAGTGTGGGCGCCGAAACGGCGATACCTATATATACGCAGCAAGGGCGCGCAGCGAGTCATTTAGCTCGCCAAATGGTTTTTTTACACTCGAGTCTATATATATAATAAAATTCGATCCGCCTTTTGGTGTACGTAGCTCTCATTTTGATTGGCTGAAATTGACTGACTTACGTATAATAGCATCCAGCCTGAATTTAAAAGTGCTATTACCTGCTGAGAACAGAGCTGGTGTGCACGTCATGCGAAACGTTGTATATAAAGAGGCACTCAGTTAGATAAAATATAGAATATAGTGTATATCTTTTTGCCGTGACTTCGCACTTTTCTCAGGTCAACCCCAATTTACATTCTGCAGTGTTACAAATATTAGATTTATTGCCCCGTTGGTACAACGGGGCACTATGCTAGTAATCGGGGGTGTCAAACCTCGGGTCAACCAGAAAAATAAAAGTATTTTTTACCCCGAGTTATCTGTACAAATAATTTGAACCTGGGGTTGCCCTTATCGACCCTTACAAACCTTGAGTGCCCATCCTATAAGACGGGGGGAGGGGGTTGGATTAACTGTTATCGGTGCTGGCGTACACGTTCGCGTAAACAACCGCGGAACAGAACACCCTGAGAACCTCACAACCACACACAACCATACAACCATGACACGTCCGAAAGCGACGGCGGCTGGAACCCCGGCGTCGGGTGAAGCCAAAGATAGCAAAGAATCAGCGGTGCGCTTCAAAACAGAGCACTTTTACCTCTTACTCCGATTTTTTGGGTTCGATTACTCTAATCGTCTCGGTCACCTCCGGAGGCGACCGATAACTTTTATAGGTACAAATAATTCTAATCGAACCCCATCCAATCGTATTCGAACCCCCGGTTTATCGACTAAAAATTTCTGAGGTTTGACACCCCCTAATAGATAATAAAATCGGAAAAACCGAACTATCATTGTTGAAGGGGTACATGGTAGTAGTGACTTGGCCATCGAGAAAAACCTAGCGAGGTTTTTCGCTTCGATTCGACGACAAAAAATGCACGAAGTCAATAGCAAGTGAAAGGTTTCGGCAGTGAATGACTTCAAGCGATGACATCCAAGCGCGCGCAGCTTCTTTGCGCAGGGAGGCTACTCGGCGGTGGCTCGTGAAGGACGAGCTCATGTTTCTTCTATTGCATTATAAGTCGATAAGCGTGCAATTGCTTCACTCGTTACTGCTGCGACCGCCAAGTACGTCATTGGAAAACATTTTTATGTATGTTATTTATATTGACCCTGATATTGATAGGCGGTACTTTAGTGTTTTACAATACGTTGGATGTCCCCGACTACAAAAAAGACGGTTGGCTGTGGCAGAAACGAAAAGACAAGACGGGACGGGTGAAGAAATACACATAAGAATTAGAGATGCTGTTCTATGCTGATCGTGATTCGTATATGAGACGCAGGTTCGTGAAGACCGAGCAAAGCTTGTAATAAATCGGCAAGTGATTATTCTGGGAGCTTATGTCCATTCTGCCGAGAATCGCGTAAGTTTGTGCGTGGAATTTTACGAGTATTTTACATCCCAACAAATCTATTTTTGCCATAGACGTTTCATAGAAGAATTTATTCTGTACGAGATTCAATAGAAAATATTGTTCTTGTTCACTACTTCGACGAGGTCTACAATGAAGAAATCGGACGCCAATTGTGCTCTGATGCAAACAAGGTGGAGAAAGAAATGAAGCGTTCATTACCTGATGCCGCGGACTCGATATCATCCAAACAGCAGCCAAGTCTAAACGCTAAAGCGACTGTTGAATCCATCATAGGAAGTATGTGGGTGATGCATTAAATCCAGTGTTTTTTGTTTAACGTGAGTCATTCATTCGAATGTGTTTGTTGTAGATTGCTACGATTTGGATTTTGAACCCCAAAAGACAATATATCAGAACCCATCGATTCAGTTTTCAGAGCGGGATATGGTGCTAGTGAAGGACAATCGCCTATCCTCCGTATTGGGTGTTGATGATCAACTGAATGGCTTGGATTGTGCATTTTTTCCAGGAATGAATACTTACAGCTTTGGTAGGCAGCCAACGTTTGAGCTGACTGAAATTTCAGATTTCTCACCGGATTGGGATGGTGAAGACGGTGGAGCCAAAATTTTGATCTGTTTAGCGACAAAACTTCCTGAAAGTATATACGATGATCCAATGACATTGTTTGTGCAGTTCGGTGCTAATCGAGTTTGCGCAGAAAAAGTGTCGGCTACAGTACTCCGTTGTACTGGTGTGTTTACCTTGCTCTTCAGTTTCATTCCATTTTCGATTATCCTTGCGATTTCCTTTGACTAATTCTGCCGGGTTTGACTATTGATGCAGCCCCTAGTTCTCGAGATCTTGGTACCGTCGAAATATACGTGTGTTATTGGAGTTGCGTTCCACATCAAGGAAGTATTCAGCTTTCACACAAAAGGAAGTTCACGTATCGAAGTCGATATCAAGTGTCCCCGTCGCTTGTGGGTGATGTTGCTGACCAGAGTCGCGCCCCATCTGAAGCTGAGGTTGATGATCCGCTCCAACTCACAACCTATAAGCGCAGCACTTTCTGCACAGGCAAGCGGGGGCGGTCCCCCGCCGTTCTACCTCATGCAACTACCGGCAGCAAACGGACTAAGGAAAGACTTTATGACACCAACAGAAATTTATCGACATACGTTGAATCGGCCTGTATGAGACTGATTTTATGCACTAAATAATTGCATGACTTTTTATGCCTCTGACTGCTTTTTCTGGTATGCTTAGTGGACGAGCGGCAGTGCAAGATTCGTGTCGTCGAGCGATTGTCGGAATTTCACCAGGCAATATGCACCACATCAGCAGAATGCGTAGTCAGTGGTGACAAGTCTGACACATTTGCTGGGAGTAATGGTGGCGAGAAAAAGATACATTTGGGAATAGATCACAACCCACAA
Source organism: Peronosclerospora sorghi (assembly GCA_026184515.1). Taxonomy (NCBI): domain Eukaryota; phylum Oomycota; class Peronosporomycetes; order Peronosporales; family Peronosporaceae; genus Peronosclerospora; species Peronosclerospora sorghi. The sequence goes on along the minus strand of CM047582.1, from coordinate 25,162,040 downwards.
GGTTTACCGGATGTGCACTCTTCGCTGGACTCATCATTAATTCACGTACGTCATCAATGTTTGGAACCATCTTGCTCGACTTTACCTGATGGGAAGTTGACGCCGCAACTTCCGTCCTATGAATCCTCAACTTTTTTGGACGACTGCACAATCGAGGTTTTAAGTGATAATGAGTTGGAGCAGCTTTCCGAAAAACTTCTTGAGGTGGTCGTGCATCAGCTTGTAACAGTTGCCCACACAAGTAAAGAGCTACTGGAAGAGCTAAATTCGTTGGATGAAACCGGTTTGAGTTTGCTGCACTACGTGAGCTTTTACAATTATTTTCAATTGGTGCCTGTTCTGGTCGCTCACGGTGCGCATATCAATCAACAAAGTACTCAAGGGCAAACAGCACTGCATTTAGCCGCAGGATGTGGTCACAGTGAAGTGGTTGACGTTTTACAGCAGTCTGGTGCGGATTTGCAAGTTCGAGACTTTGATGGTCTGACTGCTGCTGATCGTGCGGACAAGTCTGGGCACCTCGACGTCGCTGCCCACTTGTATCGCCTCATGGCAGATCATCGTAATTGTGAGTTAGCTATCGACGATAACATGTATGAATGTGGACAAGTACCAATGGAGATTGATGACGCTTGGACGCCTTACATTGATGCTGGAGACATGGGGCTTTTGGATTTGGAAAGCGATGCAAACGAGCTGCCGTGGATACGATCACCTCGTTCTCATTCAAATAGTTGTGGGAGTGAGGCAAGTGTATCGTCGAAAGTGACCTCTTATGTAAGTAATTTTGATCCCGTTTTTGTTGGAATAAAATGTACAACTCAACTCATTGTGCTTCCTGAAGGTGGGAGAAAACCACAAGCATAACCGGAAACTCCTGCTTGGGGCGTTTTCCACAATGAGTTTGCGTGATAAATGCGCATTATCGTTAAGTATTTCGGCGGGTCAGCGTCGTGATAGCAGCATTGGAGAAGAGCTACCTCTATCTCCTTGTACCAGTAGCTCGACTTCAACAGGTTTTAGTTCTTCTCCCGCAAGCATCGTTGGTGTAGACGCTAAGCTTATCGGTGGGCGATTTGTGCTAGCTGGAACTGAGAACGATTCGGATGTTCATAGCGTCATTGCCGAAGACGAGGAAAGCTTAAATAAGCTTCAGGCAGCAATGGAACTGATGGGCCCTGAAGAAAAACAGTCCTTAGAAGACGAAGTGAAAGTATTGCAGCATGGTGTACGTGCATGGTTGCTGAGGCGAAATTGCAAGAATATGCGTGAGACTACGAAACAGCTTCGCGAAGCTACTTTGAGTATGAAACAGGAGAAATCTACCGAATATTCGTCCAACGAGCAATCAGAACGTGAGCGTGCAGCCGTGACTGTCCAAGCAGCGACGCGGAGTATGCTTGCTCGACGTTCATTTCTCCAGACAAAGCATGTGGCAATCAAGTTCCAAGCAGCCACACGTGGAGTTCTTTGTCGAAAAAAATTTGCTCGCATGAAAGCACAAGCACTGTCGTCATTAGTGATTCAGCGCAATGTTCGCGAGTGGTGGAACAATCAGCCAGATACTTCACAAGACGCACATACCGACACGTTCAGACCAGCGTCAGTAAATTGTTCTACACATAACTAATCGTTTCAGTCCCAGTGTATAATAGCTCATGAATAATGAACCGATTCATGCAGCTTCTACACACGCTACTGGCGCTCTAATCACCAAGTGCTTATGCTTTAAGCCGTCGTCTCAACTTCTTCGTCCGTGAATCGTCGAAATCCAGGGACAGGCGGTGTCCAAGCGGCCATACCACGTCCGGCCGGCACAGGCGCGAGATCAACCTCCAGTGCTTCGGCCTGTAATTCAGCAGGTAACGCGTTGATCGCTTCCCACTTGAGATCAATCTTCGTCTGCACATCGCGCATAAAATGATTGTGCTCGATGGTACTCATCACGTTATACCGACGTCCGATTTCCTGATGACGCTGCTTATCTTCTTCGCTCCATTCCTCGCTATAGCAACCAAAGGATAAGTATCAATATTCATCTAATTTGCATGTCTAGGCGACGTACGCGTCCGGGTATTGACCTTTAATTGCACGCAGCGTTTGCTCAAAATTAGCATCTTGAGTACTATTTCTTCCTTTTTTTTTCGTCTTATCTTTTTTAGTCGCAATACTGCGCACATTGGCGGCAGCCGCTGCCAGAGCACAGACAGCCGTTCGCTTGGCGTACGCGAGAGGCACGCTACGTTTCACTAATTGGTACATCATCGACCGTATCAAGTTTCTTTCTGGTCCACAACGTGGAAAAGTACAAGATTAAAGCAACATTTACAGTATTATTAAGATTATCACAATAAGGATGATTTATGATTTTTGGGATCACTTAGAGGTGAGACGACCAATGGTGCTTGGAAACCGCGGTTAAGAGATTGTTCGAAGTCCGGAACAGACAGCAATGGAGGAAAACACTGTATGGACGGCTCTGGATTGAAATAGTATGTTGTTGGGAGGAAATAAGGTACTGAGAGCTCATCGCCATTTTCATGTGAAAAGTATCGCACCACGTGCCTCGGCGTCGTTTTCCACAGCGTCGAGTTGCTCCAGACAGGTCTGACATTGGGGTTTGGAACTTCACATTGTCGCACGAAGTCCCAACCGATGAGAGACGCGGTCGATGCATAAACTTTGCGCAACTGCTTCTCTAACTTCGCATCTTCTTGCTCCCTCCACCGTCCAATGTGGTCGCTTTTGTTATGTTGCCAGATCTTCGATGTTCGTTGATGAGCTCCTTTATCATCTTCTTCGTCTTCTACTAGTGAAGACTTTCCTTCAAAACTGTTGTTACTGCCAAAACCACTATCGATATCCTCCCACGGCACGTTTACGATATATTCTTCATATTTTCGCTTACCAACGAATAACACCGGCATGTCAGAATCTTCTGTGGCTGGAACAATTTTCTGGGGATGGAAGTCTATCGCATTGGGATTCAGACTAGGCTTTTTGGCACGATGTTCTGTTTTGTTCCCGTCAGTATCCTGCGCTTTAACTTCATCCATGGATTTTATCGGCGCAATAGACTGGCAAGCGCTATCTCTTGTCAGAAGCGTTGGTTCGGGCATCGGTTCAACGACTGAATCCACTATAATCGTTTCTTTTGTGAATGAATCAGCAGTTTTCAGTTGATTTTCATCAGAAATACGATGACCACTAATAATATCACTCCTAACGAGGTCAGCTTCATCGATCTGATGCGTCGCTCGTGTCGCTGATTTTCCTTTCTTCTTCTTTTTCTTCTTCTTCTTACCGTGGATAGTGCTGCTTGTTAACAAGCAGGTATCTTCCAAAGATACCTCCAGCAAAAGTTGCTCCATTTGTTTTGCAGCCTCTTTCTCCAAATAACTCACGTAACTTCGCAAAATGAGCTAAGCGCAAAACGACGCATCTAAGTGTTACAACGCATACGAGATAAAAAATAGCATACATTTCTACCTGCTCCACCAGCATCGCGATCAAGCACTGATAATTTGCCCATGTATTAATGGTCTCGCTTTCCATCACGAATAGTTTATTAAAGTTGCTGTCGGTAAGCACATGGATTGACGTGAGGAAACCGTCCAACACGTTTCCAACCAGTGTAAACAGCCGATCCGTGTTTTCAACCAGTTCTGTTTTTACCGTCAAAATGCCTTCATTGCGTGAAACGAGTGTAAGCGAAAAAATTGCTAGATTGACATGACGAAAGATCACATACCTGTCCCAATATCCATAAACTCCATTGCTTCCAGCAACTCATATGTCTTCTCTGATGAAGTATCGGTACATATACGAGTTGATGGTAATGTTGCTGTTTTTGTTGCTCGTTTGGATGTCTTGAGGTGACGCTGCATTAGACCAACGCATAGCAAGCTAAGATTGAGTTTGTACAACTGCTTCACCATTTCCGGCTCTTCCAGAAACAAAATTTCTTGGCGTCCACTGACACTAAGCTCGTCCCAATAATGACGAATGTTTTCGAGTACCAAGGCGCGGTTATCTTCACCACCGCTTACCGATGTGGTCAGTTTCATCCACATCGTAGCTCCTGGTATTTCACTTCGACTGGTCAACGGCAATTGTCTCTTCCGTCCACGACAACGGTTAACTTGATAACTTTCTTTTATCGTATTTTTAGTATTGCAGGTATTGGTAAAACTCGACGATCGGATGGCCAGATACGCTTTCCAGATTGGAGCTACGTTGGTTCCAATTAACATCACAGATTTAGCGTATCAAATAATATCACTAAACGTCATAAGTATGTATGTACCTGAAGCAGTGGACGCAGTCTTTTTCACGGATGAAATACCACCTTGAGACATTGATCTTTCTAGTAAGTTCTAAATTAAGAGTAACTAGCTACATTGTACCTGGTACTAGGTACTCGCTTACGTTTTCTAGCTAGTTCGAATTGATGTAGAGTGATGGGTCAATATTGGGTAAAAGTACGACGTTGGAGAATTCTCTTTCTGAAGCGCGACTGCCCGGTCCACATTGCTGAAATAACGTCATCGCGTTAACGAGGGGGTCCCGAGAATGTGACACTGGTCGATGGTTGTGTTGATTAGCACTCGAATCCATAGCTTAGATGTAGTCGAAAACTTGAGTCGTAAATGTGTGGTGTAGCGGCTGGCCAAATTTTGGGGTTTGGACAGTCGTTACCACAGCGCTCAGACTACCGACTAACGAAGGGGGTCCTAGGGTTGGTCTGTGACAGTCCTATGTCTTGCTCACCTTGTGTACCCGACGGTTTGAGCGTGGGTCACTCTCCAGGTGACTGGGGACGTAGATCAGTGCAATTCCGATGCAGATCAAGCGAATTCGTAGCAGATTGACAGGTGTAGATCTGGTGGATATCGCAGATTCGAGATCCCGGAAAAAACTGGGGGTCGAAGATCGCAGATCGATGATCGATGATCGATGATCGATGATCGATGATCGATGATCGATGATAGATGATCAATGATCGATGATCGATGATCGATGATCGATGATCGTAGGTTGACGCTGTCGATATAGTGGTAATCATCGAAGGGGTACTTAATTGCGTGGCGGAAGTCGTCACCACTTGATCGTCGAGCATCTTAAGCCTAGATCGCAAAGGTAATACCCAATATGGTTGTATTCCTAGCCTAAACTTAAGAGGAAGGGGGTCGATCTGCACTTCTATGTGCATATCGACGCATTTTACAAAAATCCACCTAGAGTTCCCAAGGGGCGATTAAAGCAGCCGAACTTCTAGAGGATAGGTGTAACCAATGGGGGAAGAGGTGAGGACACTTGGATCGATCACTCTCCAAATAGACTTTACAAAAAGAGGCCGATGACACAGCAGGCGGAGTTGAGGATGAGTTCTCGGAAACTTTACGTCTACCGGTGGGACAAAAAGAGCATTTACTGGTTAGAATTAACTAACGCCTTGAAACAAGGATTCCCTTAGAAAGGTAGTAGTTAAGGGAGGTATTTACTTTCACTACTACACTCACTGCGCGGGCGACCGGTCGAGGTCGTGCGCCTAGCAGTCTTAGTGTGATTTGTAAACTGATGTATATTTAATATAATTAGCCTAAATTAATTAAACCAATGTAAACTATATGTAATACTAAGTAGAACTCACTCAATTCGTACCTAGCCAAAATGTAATGTACACCACCTGTGTACCAGCACGTGTCAGGCTGCCACGCCTCCACCAAGTGCTCCTGCCCTGATTGGTTAAACTAACCAATAGGTCCAAACCTTTCGGACCGGTCAATACTGACCTCAACCGTAGTGCACTTACGTACATAACATAACCAAATGTAGCCAAATGTAACCCTGTTACATCCCCACCCATCAAGACTATTGCTTACGAAATAAATCAATTATAGTTGGAGAACTCCAACTTCCAGAACTTCTGGCTAACCATGAACACCTTTAGTGGTGCTGAGGATTCTCCTCGAGAAGAGGGTGGTGAGTATTCCGATCACTCGGAAGTGGATGCCGTTGGGGATATCTCCCCAAAGGCTGACCGCTCCGACAACGCCGAACGGCGATGTCGGGAGTCCAATCCGTTCCCCACACGTGGGGAAAATGCACTAACGCGTGCACTACCTCTACCAACTGCGAATGATGCATCCGGGTCGCCTAAGGCGACCATCACCAATGAGCCAGACACGGCTCAGGAAGCCCAAAACGCCGTACAGGCATGGAAGGGTCCTCGTGACCCTCAAAATGAGGCTAAAAACGAGGTAAAAAGGGATTTAGCCTCCGATATCCCTGTCCCTGCGGCTGTACTGCCGCGTGAAATCGCGCGCCGAAAACAACTCCGGCCAAAAACTGCTAACACCGAAGCAGTTCACTGTCAAATCGTACTGAGCGCGCCTTGGGAAACAGGCACGGGATGCCGTCGTTGAGACACTCCGCGAGGTTCCCTACGTTCTTCCTCGAGACGAAGATGTCAAGGAGGCAGAGCGGACATTCCGCGCTTGAGCGGAAGGGGAGAAGAGTGTTTCTAGCTTTGACGAGCTGTACAATAGTTATTCCGACAGTGAAGTTCGGATAGAGAGGGCGTTGCGCTTGGAGTTTTGCCCAAACCAAAGCGCTGGGTCAATTACCTTCACCTTATTGCACGCGCCCTGCTAGCGCTCCCGCCCTCGGTGTGTGTAGCCGGTTCGTATACGCACGGTGCGGCTAGCGCACAGAGGAAGACTTTCCTTAAAGCGGTGTTCGCAACTACTTAGCCGATACGCCCTTATTAAGGTCTTAGTAGGAGAGAGCTCTCCTACTCGGGGCCAAGATTCCCGGTTTGGTTTACTAGTAGCCTTCGCTACTGCCTTAACGGCAAGTCTCCCTTACTAACGGTGTAGCTAAGGGGAGGGCTCCCCTTACGCTACGGCACTCACTACACGCACGGCCGGTCGAGGTCGTGCGTCTGTAAGATAGAGTGAAATGTAAACTGAATATATTTAATAATATAATTAGCCTAAATAATTTAAACTAATGTAAACTATATGTAATACTAAGTAGAACAAATCAAATTCGTACCTAGCTAAAATGTAGTGTACACCACCTGTGTACCGACACGTGGATGGCTGACACGCCACCCCCAAGGGCTCCTGCCCTGATTTGTTAAAATAACCAGTGGTTCAAAACCTTTCGAACCGGTCAATACTGACCCCAGCCGTAGTGTAATTACATACACCACCTACTAAATGTGACTCGAATGTAACCCTGTTACATTCTCCCCCATCAAGACTATTGCTTACGCAATAAACAAAATTTTGTTGGAGAAATCCAACGCCAGTACCTCTAGCTATCCATGAACACCTTCAGTGGTGCTATGGAGTCTCCTCTAGAGGAGGTAGATTATTCCGAGAAATCGGAGGTGGATGCCCTTGGGGATACCTCCCCAACGGTTGACCGCTCCGACAACGCCGAACGGCGATGTCGGCAGCCTAATCCGTTCCCCATACGTTGGGGAAATGCACTAACTACTGCACCACCCCTGCCAATGTCGGATGATACATCCGGATCGCCGAAGGCGATCGTCACCAATGAGCTGGACGCAGCTCACGAAAGCCAGCTTGCCTCACAGGCACTAAGGGCTGCGTTACGCGCCCCCAAACGCCTGCCAAGGGTGGCATATAATTTTGATGGTCCTCGTGACCTTCTAAAGTGGGCTAGGGTGGTAAGGAATGGTTTAGCATCATATACCCCTGCGCCCGCGGCTGAACAGCCGTATCAATGCCAACGCCGTGATAAACTCCGTCAACAACTGCTTACGCAAAAGCGGTTCACTAGCGTCTCATACCGAAAACGCCTCGACAGGCAGGCACAGGGTGCCCCTGTTGAGAACCTCCGCGAGGTTCCTATCGTTCTTTCTCCGGGAGAGAGTGTTGATGATGCGGAGAAAAAGTTCCGCGCTTGGGCGGAAGATAAGAAGTTTCTCCCCAGCTTCAATGAGCTTCACAACAGCTATTCCCGTCGTGACATTTGGGTGGAGAGGGCGGTGCGTCTGGCATTCACCAGAACCAAAGCGATGGAGCTATTACGTGCTCCATATCGCACGCGCTACGCCAGCGCCCCTGTCTCCACCACGGTGCCAGAGGACAGTGTGAGCGCCACATCTGCCTCCGTCGAACTCCCAATTACTGGGAGTGAAGGGGCTTCTCAAGCCCCTCTGTCCGTTGACCTGCACCGGGATTCTCCCGCTCGAAAGCGTCAACGACGTCGCGGCAATCCTGCCGTAGAGGAGTATCGAACTCCCACGAGCTCTGTGAGTGTGGATAACCCTTCCACTTCACCAGATACTCGGTTTGACCCCGATGATGGCGTCACGCTACAGATGATAGTGTGTGGTACCCTCCGGATCGAGCATTGGAGGAGGAGGTCGCGCGATTGCGACGTGAGATTCGCGAGCGCTGTGATCGACACAGCCATCGCATCCATGATATCCACGATGGACTCCGTGATGAGTGGGATACCACTGATCGCTTCGAGAGGCGGCTTGCCTCTCTCGAGACGACCGTTGCGGAGCTTTGTGATCGCATTTTAGCCCTCTCGGGCTTCCTCCGCCCTGCCGTATCTTACGGCTCTTACAGCTATCCGCCTTTCCAACCTCCTCCAGGAGGGGGCCCGCCTCCGGGTCTTGGTATGGCTTAAGCATACCCACATAGAAGGTTGGATGCGTACGCATCACCTTCGGGATGTCCAAGGTATACGATAAGCCCTTTCGGGCTAGTACCTTAAAAGGCTGGGGCGCAGTTTATTGCGCAACACGTTGGAAACTGCATATGTAGGAAGATTTTTAGAGTTTAATAAAACACTTTCTCCTACTTTGTACACTTTTTTGTTACGCCGCCCCTTTCGGTCATCTTGCTCCTTCTGCTTGTCTTGGCTTTCCGCCATGGCATCCCAGACGTGTCGTAAGACACTAAGGCGCGTCGATAAAAACTTATCGATGTGCTTTCGCACAGATGCAGGGCTGACATCAGGGAATCTTCCCCCTCAATCCCTGGTCCACACACACGTGGCGTCAACGGAACCCTCGGATTCACTAATCCGTTCACGTAAAACGGGGTAAACCCCGTAGATGCATGGACCGAATTGTTTATAGAAAATTCGGCCATAGGAAGCATCTCACTCCAACTCTTTGGAGAATCCGTACATGAACTCCGGAGAATATCCTCCACAACGCTATTAACGCGTTCCGTTTGTCCGTCCGTCTGCGGATGATCCGCAGTGGACATGAGGAGCTTGGTGCATAGCACCTTAAACAACGCTCCCAAGAATTGTCCCGTGAAACGGGGATCCCGATCCGATACAACGGAATCGGGTAGACCATGCTGTCGAAAGACACGATATAGGAATACTTTCGCTGTTCCTTGTCCATAAATGGACTCTGGCATCGCCGCCAGGTGAGCCATCTTGCTCAAACGGTCTACAAAGACCAATATGCCGGTGTTCCCGGCCTTATCCTTCGGAAAACCGAAGGTAAAATCCATGCTAATGGATTTCCAACACTCCGTTGGAACCGACAAGCTCGCCAAAGGCGCAGCTGAACTTGAAGAGGGTTTGACCCTCTGACACGTCTCACAAGTGCGAATATACGCACCTACCCACTTATACATGTTGGGCCACCAATAAAAAGCGCTTAAAGCACTGTAGGTCTTATCCCGACCTAAATGACCCCCGGTAGGGGCGTCATGTGCCTCAAAGAGGACTCTATACTTCAGTTCCTCATCATGAGGAACTACCACCCGCAGAGTGTCTTCCGCGATCGTGCGATAATATAGCAAACCGTCACAGTACCTGTAACGGTGTAAACGAGCTTTAGCTCGACTCGACAGGGTTGGCTCAGAAGAGCCAAGTCCCCTTCCACCCAACGCGCTGATAAGCGCCATACACTGTGGATCTTTTGTGGTGGAGTCAAGTTCAAAATCGAACACGGTTGTGTCGAGAACCTGACCACCATCGTGTCCAGCCTTCCAACTTACGGGGGGGGTACCCCGCGGACCTTCGCTTGCGATCCGATCTGATCGCCCGCTGCTGGCAGACGACCGATCATCAACAGAAGACGCCTGGTACGATTCATCTTGCGTTGTCATCTCACCTTGTGTACCCGATGGAATGGGCTAGTTACACACTCGGTGGATCGGGATCGCAGATTGATCTGATTATGTCTTGAATATCGGAGACCGTGCTGGGTAGGTGTACCTAGGGTGGAACTCTTCACCCCGGGTACGAGCAGACCAGAAACACTTCCAATAGATAAATTCCAATGGGTCGATCGTCCAATCGATCTAGACCCAACCAATACGAGATAATAGAGGGTAGACCACTCAACCGGTCTAGCCCCTGACCAATATGAGAGAAGACCAAAGCCGGTCTAAACTCCAACCAATGTTATAGTAAACCAATATGTCCACGTAAAGATCCAATATGCTCGTGAATTCCACAAACGATATCTCCACGTAAAGACAAATCCACTTGTTAGTACGTTCCAAACGTACGTGACTTAAACTTGAGGAAGTCGACCAATGCGTGCTCCCGTCGAGGGACTTTCGTATGGCCAAATGCGCGTGTGGCGCGTCCAGACCGGGTATAATGAGCTAGAGGGGATTACTCGACCCTCTGCTCCCAAACACTCCGCGGCGGGCGGAGGCGACTGATGCACATAGCAAAGGTTTAAACGACCTCCTGTTGAGGTGTTAGCCCGAAGGAAAAACCAAAAGATTCCAAACGACTTCTTCTCTTTTAGGCAAATCCACAACTCTAACCAATACTACCTCCCTACGGTCCCAATATGTACCCATATGAAAATATGTAAAATACCCAATGTCAGGTGACTCACCAAAACTTGCGTTCTTGACACTCATTGAATCTGATAGGCTAAAAAGCCCCCCTTGTTTAGACCAATCCGAAATTCGACCAGCTGCCTTGACCAAAAGTGACCGAATTTGTGGTACACTTCACCACACTTTCTCATACGCTTGGCGTATGAGATCCACCACAGACGTGGTGACGAATGTCGCGTGAGCGAGATCGTAATCGGGACGACGCGACAACGCGTCTGCAAGCACGTTCTGCTTGCCAGGTTTATACTTAAACTCAAAGTTGTACTCCACAAAGAAGGAGATCCAACGGGCCATCCGTTGCGAGAGATGAGGAGACTTTGTCGCTGTCCGTAAGGACGCGTGGTCAATATAAACCACGAACGGCTTAGAGACGAGTAGGTGAACCCTAAATTTGACAAGAGCATACTTCATTGCAAGTGGCTCCTTGTCATGAACGGGATAATTCCGTTCCGCAGCTTTAAGCTGCCTCGACTCAAACGCAATCACGCGTTCCCTTCCTGCATCGTCTGCTTGTAACAAAGCACATCCGATTGCGAAATCGGAGGCGTCGCAGACGACACTAAATGGTTTCCCAGAATCTGGGAGAGCAAGAACGGGGGCTTTTAACAAGCTCCCCTTAACCGCTTCGAAAGCGTTTTGGTGTTTGGTTTCCCAACACCAATCTACGTCCTTCTTAAGAAGGTCTGTCAATGGCTTCGCCATCTCAGCGTAGTGCTCGCTATACTTGTGGAGATAATTGGCTAACCCAAGACACTTCCGTAAAAAAATCTCTAATATTTACAGGCAAAGGACACTCCACAATGGCTTTCACTTTCGAGAGATCCGACCGCACTCCATCCTTACCGATGAAGCATCCGAGGAAAGGAATTTCCTCAGCACCAAAAATACATTTGGATGCGTTTGCATAGAGTTTATGATCTCGCATACGTTCGATCAAATCTCGAAGGTGTATAAGATGCGTCTGAACATCAGACGAGTCGCCTTCCGCACGACTATGAACGAATATATCGTCGAAGTACGTCTGAGCGTACTCTCTATGAGGGCGGAAGAGTTGAGTCACCAAGCGGTTGAAAGTCGCTGGCGCATTCGAAATCCCCTGGGACGTAACAAGCCACTCCCATAGCATGCCGCTAGGCGTGCTGACCGCTGTAAGCGGAATATCGGACGCTCGCATGAGCACCTGATAATACCCGTCCACCAGAACTAAGGCACTGTACACAGTACAGCCCGCCATATTGTTCTGGAGGACATACTTCCGAGGAATCGGAGTTTTCTTTGGTACAGTAGCTGCATTTGGCTTGTTGTACGCATGCACAATGCGCCATTTTCCGTTCGATTTACGAACACAAAAAGTGGGAGATGAGTGGGGAGACTTGCTCTCCCGTACCATCCCTTCCTCTTCTTTCCCCTTGAAGAATGCGTCGATGACGTCGCATTGCTCCTTGGGGAGAGGCCACTGCCTCGTGACGCAGTATTTGGTTTCAGGAACCAAATCAATTTCATGTCGGACTCCCCGATCCGTTGGTAACCCCATCGGCGGGTTGTCACTAATGACATCTCCAAATTCCTTCAGTAAGGAATGGTAAGGGTCCTCAGGATCCGCGAGGATCTTGAGACAGCTTCGGGCATTCAATGCCTGTTTGGTTTGAACCAAAACTGACTCGTCCATCGTTGATGAGGAGTTCAACTCCTCTTCTGGACGTAATACGACAACCTCGTCGATTTCACCTGCTTTCAAAGCAGATTCAAATTCGTTGAAGGACATCTCCTCCAACGACAACAGTTCGCCTACCCCAGGAAAACGTTCCAGGCTTACGCCTTCTGTGACAACACCTGTCACACTATTCAGCATCCGATAGGACTGCTGACTACTGGCCTCGGGACTCATCCCGAGACCCAGATGGGGGGGAGTCAATTGCCCCATCTATTGGAAGCGCCACGCGCCTATCCACAGAGGTCTCTACCTCTACCACCGGTGACTCGCCGGTCTCACCTATAACGGCGTAGTCGGAATCATTTACGACGTGCGAAAGAGACGAACTACGGGTCTCTTCGCTTGGAAGCGCCTCGCGCTTAACCACAGGGTTCTCTACCCCTACCACTGGAGTCGCAACTTTCTCGCCAAACACGGCGTGGTCGGGAACTCCGACCTGCAGAAGAGACGAACTTCGGTTCTCTTCTCTAAGCGCCACGCGCTTACCCTCAGAGGATTCCACCTCTATCACTGGCGACTCACCAGTCTCGCCTATATCGGCGCGAAGATTAACCGCCAAATCCCCCTCGTTTAGGAAATCTTCCTTAACGCCATTGGGAATGATCATTTCAGACATCCTAATCTCTGGCATCTCACGCCAGAATCGCTTTTGCAATCGAGCAAAGGTGAATTCATGACTCGCCAATGCTTCACCCGACCGCGTGTGCGTTGAGCAATGGACTTAGACTTCCAGTCTATCCATGGCTCGTGGCGTTCCAGCCACTTCATGCCCAGAATGAGTACAAATCCAGGACTAGGCAACGTTCTTAGCTATCGAAGTTTGCAAACTTCAGCTTAAGGTCAATAGAGACCTTGGGTACAGAAACATATACGCCCGTCGCTAGACGGGACGTGACAACGTCACGAGAACGTGCCTCTAGGGCATCGGCATACAACCAACTCTTCTCTACAGAAGACCGTCTGACATAATTGTCAGACGCTCCAGAGTCTATCAAGACTCTCCAAGGCTTATCAAAGCCTTTCACGTCCGCAAGGACTACCGGCAACCCTGGCTGGTACACCAACTCGGTGCTAGAAAGCACTGCTTCCCTCGGGGCTTTGTGCTGTCGTCCCCTACCCTGGGGATTAACAGCACTGACGGGTCCCCCAGTAGGGCGCCCCGCACCTACTGGAAGCCGTCGTTTCCCGTGGCTTGGGTGAGGGCCTTTTTGCCGCCCTCGGCCCCTTCCAGCTACTATCTCGCTGGGGATTTTGTGGACATCTGTTCCGCAGATGATCCACGCTTCCGCATAGGAAGCACCTTAGCGTCTCACGCCGCTGCAACATTGCAAGAAGCTCCGACTCGAAGCTCTGCGAGAAGGAGTCAGAGTGACTCTTAGCGGAAGGTTTCTCCTCCGCTTCGACCTGTCTAATGTGGTGGAGTCAAGTTCGAAATCGAATACATTTGTATCGACAACCTGACCACCACCATCGTGCCCAGCCTTCCAACCTACGGGGGGGGGGTACCCCGCGGACCTCCATTCGAAATCTGGTCCGATCGTACGCTGCTGTAAGACGACCGGTCATCATCCAAAGACACTTGGTCCGATTCACTTAAGTTCATCTCACCTTGTGTACCCGATGGAATGGGCTAGTTACACACTCGGTGGATCGGGATCGCAGATCGATTTGGTTCGGTCTTGAATATGAGACCGTGCTGGCTAAGTGTACCTAGGGCGGAACTCTTCACCCCAGGTACGTACAGACCAGAAACACTTCCGAAAGATAGATTCTAATAGGTCGATCGTCCAAACGATCTAGACCTGACCAATACGAAATTATAGAGGGTAGACCAATCAACCGGTCTAAACTCCAACCAATGTTAAAATGAGCCAATATGTCCACGTAAAGACCCAATATGCCCGTGAAACTCCACAAACGATATCTCCACGTAAAGACCAATCCAGTCAATAGCACGTTACAAACGTACTTGACTTAAAGTGTCGAGATCGCCAAATCGTACTACCGCAGAGGGACTTCCGGTGGCCAAAGTGCGCATGCGGCGCGTCCAGACCGGGTATAATAGGCGAGAGGGGATAATTCAACCCTCTGCCCCCAAACACTCCGCTGTGGGCGGAGGCGACTAATGTACGTAAAAAGAAGAACGGGACCCCTTTCTGTGGTATAGACCAAGACCAAAGGACTTCTACTTAGAAAAACCGCAACCAAAAGTTTTCTACTTTTTTAGGCAAATCCACAACTAACCAATAATACTACCTCCCTATGGTCCCTAATGTACCCACACAAATTTATGTAAAATACCCAATGTCAGGTGACTCACCCAAGACCAGCGTTCTTGATACTCCTTGAATTTGATAGGCTAAAAAGCCCCCCTTGTTTGGACCAATCCGAAATTCAACCAACTGCCTTGACCAAAAGTGTCCAAATTTGTGGTACACTTCACCACACTAAGGTCCATGGGTTCAGGACCCCTCTTTGAGAAACGAAAGTTCCTTTCGGCGTTAAACGCCATCTTAAACGCCTCCTCCAGGGATTGGGGTCGGCATCGGAATAGCTCCGAACGTTCTGGCCCTTCTCTCAGTCCTCCCATGAACACGGGAATGGACACATCGTCCCCGTACGCCTTCGCGTACATCTCTGCCAACAGGGTCTTAAGTTCTTGGATGTACGTTTCCAAGTCCCTAGTGCCCTGACGGCACCTTAGGAACGCCAGCTGACTCTGGAAAACCAGATCAGGCGCTGAATACATGTCCATAAGCTTTTGCTTAAGGACTCCCCAGTTTGGGAACGCCGTCGTGACCGAATCCTGACACGTAAACGCCCATGTACGGGCTTTGCCCGTAAGATGGGTCAGTGCAGGTCCCACTTGCAGGTGATCCTCGATCACGTTCGCGGTGGCGAATGCGGTGGCAACCTCTCGAAGCCACACATAAAGGTTTTCACCTTTCTCGCCGGTGAATTCCTTTATATTAACGGACATCGGAGGGCGCACCCCCGTAGACGCGGGATAACTCCCGCTAAGACTCGCCTCATGGGAGATAACAGCATTCACCCTTTCACTCACGGCATCGAGACCCGCTACACTAGATGGCGCATGCCATCCTCACCCAATATGGGTAACAGCCTTTTAAAGGCTTCCTGTTGGACGGGGGTTAGCTTACCCCAATCGTCCTGATCCATCCCTTGCAGAGGATGTTGATCACCAACACAGGTGTTGGATTGACTAAAAGTGCTACCAGATGTAGCCGGGTGCGTACACGCACGGTGCGGCTAGCGCACAGAGGAAAACTTTACTTTAAGCGGCGTTCGCCGCTACTTAGCCGATACGCCCTTATAAAGGGCTTAGTAGGACAGAGACTACTCGGGGCCAAGATTCCCGGGGTGGTTTACATATAGCTTTCGCTAAACCCTTGTAACAAGGCTTCCCTTATAAAGGGAGGTAACGTAAGGGAGAACTCCCTTAGGCTACAATACTCACTGCGCGCGCGACCGGGCGTGGTCGCGCGCGTAGAAGTCTTAAGTATTTTTGTATACTGAATGTATATTTAATATATAATTAGCCTAAATTAATTTAAACTAATGTAAACTATATGCAATACTAAGTAGAACTTACTAAATTCGTACCTAGCTAAAATGTAGTGTACACCACCTGTGTACAAACACGTGGCTGGCTGCCACGCCACCACCAAGGGCTCCTGCCCTGATTGGTTAAGATAACCAATGGTCCAAAATCTTTCGGACCGGTCAATACTGACCCCAACCGTAGTGTACTCACGTACACCACCTACTACATGTGACCCGAATGTAAAACTGTTACAGTACAAGTTGGCGCGATGTGCGAGTTGTTGTCACAGAGCGCAGTTGAAGATCGATGATCTTGTGGTGATCAGTGGAGGGGTACTTGATCAGGCAGCGGAAATCTTCACCACCCGATCACGGAGCCTCTGGAGTCTTAATCAGCTAACAGAATACCCTATCGAAATGTATTCTTAGCCTAGACCTACGAGGGGGGGGTCGATAAGCTACGGGCTGATCGACAGTTTCCACTAAAATCCGCCTAGAGTTCCCATGGGGCGCTTATAGCAGCCGAACTTCTAGGGGCCAAACGTGGACCAATGGGGGAAGAGGTGAGAACACTTCCACCCCCCCCCCAAAAAACTTTACAAATTAACCGCTGACACAGCGGGTGGAGTTGAGGGTGAGTTCCCCAGACCTTTACGTCTGCCGGTGGGCCAAAAAGTGCACTACGTGCTCCCGCCCGGGACGTAAAGGGTGCGTATGCAAAAGAGAGGGAGGCGCGAAGATATCACGCCTCCACATAGGTGATATTACCGATCGGACGCAAAAAGGGAACTGTATTACTGCTTATATCCTAATATCTATCAAAAAACCTAATATCAGCCAATCAGAACTACCCATTCCTACGCATTTTGTCGACCATTCGACCTGATTCCTTCGCTTACCTTCAGGTTACCGTTAGGTAACTGTGCCGGCTGTCGCATCGTCTCAAGATGTCCCGTCCACGCCCCGTCCATGTCCGCCACCGTTGTGTCAACAGTTGTATTGAATGACGTACCAACTGTGGTACCAACTGGGGTGCCCACTATCGTACACCGGTTGTACCGACTATTGTACCGACAAAATTTGTGGTACATTTTACCACAGCCACACCTATAGTGGTGTCCACAATTATACCCATGATCACGTACCAATTTTAGGGTACGCTTTGCCACATGACCTCATGGTTTGCATTTGATTGTCAAAGATATTTTAGCTGCAACGAAAGCAATAAGAGGCTGATCTGTTGCAGATTATCATGAAGGCTATCCATTTGAGTATTTGTTGAACTTCGCGCAAGAATGCAAGGATTTCGTTTCGTTCTTTCGTATTATCAACAGGATAAAGCCATGTTGGTCAAACGCCAAAATGAAGAGAACAAACGTCAATTGATACAACCTGTCGCTACACGTTTGGTATCCTTGATCAATTGTATGATGCGTCTCAAGAAGAGTGAATCGATCCTTCACCAGCTTGTTTCTGCTAGAGATCTCGTCAGAGGAACAGAAAAACAGAACGAAAGTCGTCGAAAGGTCTTGGACACGATTTGTGATGAAAACTTTGTCACCAAACTGGACAAGAGCATTGCTATTCTTGAACCAATTGAGGTTGAGGTCAACGATTTCCAGAATAATCAAATCTCATTGTAAATGGTGTACAAGCACTTTGCATTGTCAATGCCAGAATCATACAAGAACATGATCGTTTTATCAAACGAGGAACTGTCGTACATATTGAATATAGTCAAAAAAGCGGCTTTGTTTCATGTATGGTGATTCAATCGGGATCGCATATCTCCTGGACCCTGTGATTATTGGCGATTCTATGCTGGATGAACATAAGGTTCAGGCGGAAGATGCATTACTAGATTCCATCAGTCGAGGCATCAGCATCACTGATGTCAACAAAAAGGATATCGAACAGAAGAAGGAACAGTTGTTCGTTGAATACACGAACTGGATCATCAAGGCTCACCAGGATAGGACAAAAAATGATTTTCGCTTCAAGATGCTGTCGAAGGGAAGGAAGACCACAATGCAATACTGGCTCGTTGATGGTGCTACGTATCCAAGTCTTAGAGATGTTGCTGTCAAAGTTTTTAGCATGATAACATCAAGTGCGGCATCAGAACGGGGATTCTCCGTGATGGCTTTTGTCTACTCATAGGTGAGAAATCGACTATCCGGAGAAAAGGTCAAAAAGTTGATCTTTATTAAAAACAACGCACATCAACTCATTTCTGGTCAAGCTGGAGTAGACTGCGGCGCATCTGATGGTGAGGAGGATGATGTCGAAGCAGAAGACATAACTTCAGATGATTGAATAAATGATTAATGATCTTATTTTGTACTAAATTAAAAAAAACTTAATTTTTTGTTTTTTTGGGGTTTTATTGCCTTAAAACCCATAACCCAGCCCAAGGGCTCCGACAGAATTGGGTTTTGCCATCCCTGATCCCTGATTCAAATCCGGGCACGCGGATTTTACACGTTTCATTCTTATATATTATACCCATCTTTTCACGTTACACCGTACAAATTATACCCATCATTACGGCTTACTCTCTTATATATTATATCAATCCTACTACCTTTCTGCTGCACTCTTTGACCATGGTCGTGCTCGTGGTCGTAGTTAACGCCATTTTCGTGCTTTGAATGCATGGTCGCATTATGTACTTACTAAATACCTGTATGCTCACTTAGGGTCGACATATATCACGATCGATTCTTGTTTTCGGCGCGCACACTAACACAAAATAGGTGGACATGAATTATATCTCAACGTGCAGTTTGTATTGGGCGTTTGTGAAACCACCAAATAGTGATATCCGGGTGGACTTAGAATTGGGTTCGTTTCAATGTTGCCACGTAGAACCACAAGTCGAATTGTACCTATGATGGTAATTACTCTAGGGTATAGTGCAAGACTACTGAGACGTGTGTGTTTGTGTGTGTGCTGTCAAAAGTCGGAGCGCAACAGACAGATGATTTCGCCACAAACCGATGCTGAACTCGCCATCAACATTCGAGGAGACAGTGCGTCGGGCGCGTGTGGGGGCACCTTCTTGTTAGAGCCGTCCGAATTTGAGTTATGTTCACGAAGCATCGTGAAGCCATCACTCTATTTGTGATTCGTTATTAATAACTTGCGACATATTTCACTAAATTATGTGTCCACCGCTAGTATTAATTTATGCGGGTATCTTTTGTCAAAAGGTGCAGAGGCTAACCAACTTAAAAATGATAACTTACGCCGAAACTCTACCACAAAAATCCTTGAATGCTGGAACAATTGATGTCGTGGCTTTTCAATTTTTCGCTACGTTCATTGAAAATTTTTCTGCAGTGCGTTTAACGCGTTATGAAAATGATCTTTGTTTCGAGGCACTACAATTACCGCGATTGTTCACAATAGTCTATCTAACTTGGGATAAAATGGACCATGAAATCGCTAAAACTGTAGCTTAAATTGGCTATGCCACATTGTTTGAGTAGAATCGATGGAGTAACAATAATCCAGGAGAGACCTTCGCTTTTCAATCACCCGCGCTCAAGAAGCGTTTATCCCTTCAAAAGACTTTCATGGATACAAATGCTACACATAATTTAACCAATTGTTTACGACCTTTTAAGTGCAGTACGCTCGGCTGGCAAGCCACGTTAGAAAATTAAATTAGGCCAACCATTTTATTTAAGAAGTACCTAGTTTGAGGGGTTTTCAATCTTGGCTTTTTATGGTGAAATGAGACATGAATCGAGACCGTCAGACACCTGGTGTCGTCAGTTGAAATTCTACTTTCCTGTTCGACGATTGAACCTATCATGAAATACGCTCTACAGAAGTTAAACCGCTGTACCCGGGTGCGATCTATCCGCACACTTATCACGTACTCTGGTGGTCAACCCTCCGAGGGCCAAGGCGGCTTCTACGGCTCAGCGAAGACGCGCTCTGAGGCCGATTCCAAGTTTAATCCTGGTGCACGGGCTGAGCCGCAGGATTTGATCAAGCTGCAGCAACTCATGAATCAGTGGGAGGCACAGAAATCCTTGCTCGCGGCTGAGGAGCGAAAGAAAGCACTTGCGCGAATCATCAGTGAAGAGGAAACGCTTATTCAGCGACTGCTTATTCGGGGTACGCCTGTGTGGGGTCTCTCTACGCCGGAGCGTCAGTTTGTGGCTGAATGCAGCAAGGTCTTTCCGTAAACTTCCTGTTTATTTGGATCTGTCGCGCGCTTCTCGTGATGTTTTAGAGGATCGCATTGCTCAGCATCTCGGATAATTAAATTGAGAGACGAGCTAGGACAAAAGTGCGTTAAATGTCTCAGTTTGTTCTTGCTTTTCTTATGACGTCATGTGTTGAAGACACCAAGATGTCTTCTTAAGGTACCACATTGTGTAATCAGGGATAGCTAAAAATGCAATTAACATGCAGCGCAGGGCCCACACAATGGCAAAAAGTGATTAATTTGGTACACATTTCTTTGAATAGAGCAAATTTCGGCGAAGTGGTTTGCTTTCAATCTGATAAAAAGTCAAGGGACCGACCTTGCTTTGCTTCGTCTTCACCATCTGCAAAAGCGCCCACGATTCGTAATAAACTCGACCGTCAACCCGGTTGCGCCACAGAATCTGCCATGTTCAGGAGTGAAGCTTTTGTATCACGCTCAATTGTTTGCACTGAGCTACTTCGTCCATCAAATATATTCGCAGCGTTTCCAATCTAACGCTAGATGGACCTAAAACTTTTGTTGACGACACTTTGTCCCCTAGCGAGGTCGAGCGTTGTCGTCTGCTTACGCAGAATCCTCGACTGGCAATTGAGATGGAATCTTCCTCATATGCCTTCTCTGCTAACCATTCCGTCTTAGCTATATATCGAGCGTTCACTCAACGATGCACCTTGTTGCGGCACTAACCGAGCTCGAATCTGAGGATGAAGCCCTTTTCTTCACTATCGTCTTGAGATAGATTTTTTACTGATGTCACCCTGATACTATCGCACGGAGCCATTCTACAATACGGCGAAACTCGACCACGTTAATGAAAAATGTAGCAACGGAAGAGTTCAACGAACTCCGGATACTCGCCAACTAGAAAAACAATGCTTCTGAACGACTAACTTCTATACGGGGCACAACTCATTGCGGATTTCGAAACAATGAATACCTACTGCGTAACAATTAACGCATACTCGGAAGTATTGCATCTCCATTTCCCGCCAACAATGAGGCCCACTTCACAACCATCGCACAACGCGCCTTCGTGGCCATGGTACTTCTATGAGTTCGAGTTTTGACGTCGCCGTTCCCATCCCAGTCTGCGACTAAGCACTCCACTGCTGGTGGGACTGGGTCCAAAAGCACGAAAAGGAAGCGGGCTACTTTCAAATTCGGGATTTGTCAGCCAATTCCAGCTTGCTTGCACTGAGGATGATAGGGTCAGAGGTGAACCTGCCTTTCATCGAAGCAAGGACTCTGCTACCGTGTAGCACCGGCTGGACTAGAAGCATTTCTTTTGGGCCAGTAGAAACGTGGTATTTGAACACAATAACAATTAATTTTGAGCGTCTGAGACCGAAGAAGGAATCTGTCCTCACAAGCAGAAACCCGGTCGGCTGACTCAAGCCTCAAGCCTCGCTTTAGCGAACATATCGACGACTGACGTGTAGATCGTGACAATTTTTCAGGAATGGGACGATTTTAACTCCTTATATCCCGATTCAGATCTTCGTTAATAGCTTCAATAGAAATTTTACGATTGAAATTCGAACGAATTCACGTCCTTCAAGAACAAATAAATTCCTAGCTATCTAGATATTTTCTTCGGGAATTTACAAATAAGGGAGTGAGTGATTCAACAGTATTTACAAATTAGGTAGTGATGTCACTGCAAATTTGCGGGGTCAGCGCATACTGAACCCCCCCATTTCTGTCAACTGACCCCCCCGGTGCATACCCATGAGATTTTATACAAAATTCAACAGTTAAAGTAACCGTCACACCCATGATCGGGGGGCTCCAACTGGCATCCTTCCATGCAGACTTGTACACGTGAATGCTGACTCATGCGTCATGGGCGCGTTCTTTTGCTTCAAACGTGCTTTTGTGAAGACGTTTCCGCTGTACCTGGCACTCTTCATCGTGCCAGGGGTGGTCATCTACTTTAGCCGCTTCTGCGTGCTCCATTTCACAGTATTGCATGGTCGACGCTAAATGCGACGCGATCCAATTGCTTTTTGGCGTCATTCACGTCGCTGTATTTGTCTCTTGTGTGCTTATACCGTCGCGTTTTCGTGAATAAGGATCATCGCTTCATTTTATATTTAGCCGGACTTCTAGCTTCGACGACCATTTGTGGTGGAGTCAAGTTCGAAATCGAACACCGAAGTGTCGAGAACCTGACCACCATCGTGCCCGGCCTTCCAACTTACGGGGGGGGGGGTACCCCGCGAACCATCGTCTTCGATCCGATCGGATTTTCCGCTGCCGGCAGACGACCGATCGTCAGCACTGGACGCCTGGTCCGATTCTTTTCGCATCTCACCTTGTGTACCCGATGGATTGGGCTGGTAACACACTCGGTGGATCAGTTCTTGGGACTGACTTGTGGTCTAAATGCGGTAGACCGTGCTGGGTGATGTACCCGGGGCGGAACTCTTCACCCTGGGTACGGGTAGACCAGTTATACTTGAAATTCGTATACTCCCGAGGGCAGATCGCTAACCCGATCGTAAAGCCCGGCCAATATGGGAGATAAACTCCGGTAATCCAATGAGGTCCAATAATCCAATCTAATAGGGAGATCCAATAAGAAAGTGACGTAATCCACGAACGATATCTCCACGAAATAATCCAATAGGTGTAATAACACGTTCCAAACGTGTGCAACTTAACGTTGGGGGTCGACCAAGTACGCTCCCGTCGAGGGACTTCCGGCGGGCCAAATGCTTCTATAACGCGTCCCGGCCGGGTATAATGAGCTGGAGGGGATTACTCGACCCTCCGCTCCCAAAACACTCTGCGGCGTGCAGAGGCGACTAACGCGTAAGGTGAAAACGACCCCGGTTGAGCTGGGGGTCCAACGGACACTTAAGCGAAGCTAAAAGCCAAAGACCTTTACGAAGCAAAACCAAAACTTGGCAAATCCCCAACTTGGCAAATCCCCAACTTGGCAAAACCCCAACATGTACCAAACATGAAAATATGTAGTACACGCAATCTCATGTGACCTACCCGAATTTGTGTCCTGGACACCCCTTGCACATGACTGATCCAAAAACCTCTTGACTCTCCACCAATCCGATCGCCGACAGGCCGATCGGTCCATTGTTGACCGGAACCGACCAAAATTCTTGGGTCCGCTTCACGACACATTCTTATGGAACCAAAAGGCCGACGCTGTGGTTTGTGTAAATCGTGTGGTTGTTTACACGTGCTAACTTATTGCTGACCCAACTGTGCTGTTTAATGAAATTAGATCTGGCATTGTACACATTTCCGCGTGCGTTAGATAGTTTGGCGATAATTTTATTCGATCGCGGATTATGCTCAGGCTGGAAAGACGGTGAAATGACTGTCTTTGCACTCTTCATGTCCATCATCATGTATTTTTACGAGGTAAGATTGATATGCTCACATGTATGAAAAAACGCTACTAACGAGCTGTTGAACTCACAGCATGAGAAGGACTCGATGAGCCCATTCCTGTTCGAAACGATGAAGCGCTTCTTGCTTACTTCGATGGACAAGAAGCAATTGTATGTGGCATCCTTAGAGAAGAAAGCGAGGCGCCATTCGATGTCGACGGCGCATCCACGGATGGATTGATTACGTCTCTTACATTAATTTATCTCGAGGAAGATGTTGAACTTTTTTTCTTGTCGTAATGAGATCAGTGTGATCGGGCCCTGGAAACCAGTCGAAGGTATAGAGCGGAAAACGTGATAGAGGCGGTAGTGGAAACTTACGGAACAGAGCGGTATTGAATCATCAACAGTAGAAAAAATCGCACGTGATAACTACGCCAGTGTACGGCTGAGGTACCACCTGAGAAGTAGAATACATTTACACCATGAACACATCATCATAACAAAAAGCTCAGTCTAACTGTAACTGTTGAATTTTGTATAAAATCTCATGGCTATGCACCAGGGGGGTCAGTTTACGGAAATGGGAGGGGGGGCAGTATACGCTGACCCCGCAAATTTGCAGTGACATCACTCCCTAATTTGTAAATATTTTTGAATCACTACCCTATCTGTAATTATTTTAAAATCACTCCCTTATTTGTAAATTCCCGTATTTTCTTTCGGCCTCGTTCTAGCAAATTCCGTACAAAGGACTGCGCGACTTCAGATTCTTGCGTGGAGGCAGCAACCACCTTTAGTCTTGTTGTTGTGCCCCTTTACTCTTAGCCATAGCGTAATCGTTGTGCAAAATGTGTTAAAGATCACCTAATAAAAGTACGTCTCCACTTGTATGCGCGTAATCAGCCAGTCCAGCACTTCTGCCACAATAATCGAACCGTAAGCACACGTATCCACTAAATGAGACTTGATACTACACGTGACGACGCGTGCCCCTCTCTACAACTACCTATAATGCCAAAGTACCTATGCGTGGAAAGAAAACGGGCGCGTAGTTAACGTTAGTCAAATGTAAGAAGAAAATGTAAAAGTAATATATTTAGACTAGACTAAATTATAGTCCGTTACAAAAAATGCAATTTGTGTACACCCTTTTCGACTTTTGTGCGTCGATGCTAAATTCTTGGAAAGCCACAATAACGCGCCTTAACTTCGCTTTCCAACAAGTCTATTAACAATTACCAAAATACTATTTCGATCAGCGTCCCAATAGTGAGGTGCATACCAATATAAACTATACGTTCAGTGCGTACGTATCCGACCGTACAATATATTTCATGCCCACCTATTTGTGTTAGTGTGCGCGCCGAAAATAAGAATCGATGGTGATATATGTCCATCCTTGGTGGGAAAACAGGTATTCAGTAAGTACATAGTGCGACCATGCATTCAAAGAACGAGAATTGCGTTAACTATGACCATGAGCACGACCATTGACAAAGAGTGCAGCAGAATGCTAGTATGATGGGTATAAGTTTTAAAGTGTAACATGTAATGATGGGTATAATATGTAGGGTGTAACGTGTAATCCGTACATTCAAGGAAAAAAGCTTTATCCAGGAAATTAAAAATTTATAATCAATGGCTTCGATTTAACAATTATGACTAAATCTAAACAAATATATATAAATAAGTGTGTAGTAAGTTCTCTTCTGTACTCGGTTAAGTGAACCGAATCAAACTACCAATGAATTATAGAAGTTATAATCCGATATTCCGTTTTGGAACAATCTAAATGTTCCAATTAGAAAATAGTATTTCAACTTAGGGGGTTTCAAAGTTGGCGATTTCGGAGAACGATTTCATCCAAAATTGGGGACGACCATGTTTTGGCAAATCGAACTGTTCAAGGTCGAAACCCCTCCCCCGCCATTTTAAGGAAATTTTTGTCCATTTCAGGAATTTAAATTTGCCTCTGAGGGTTTAGGGTTCATTTCCGAACCCTCCTCTGCCTTAAACACTTCCTTGTGACTCTCCACCGCTGCACGACCGCTGCACATATCTCCTCCACCCTCCTGGCAAGCACCGTCCCAATGGCCTCACATTGCGCGCCCTGCCCCGAGTACGAAGGCCGTCACATCTCGACATCAACACCAATCATCGCCGACCGTGGCATGTCCACGACTTGTACACCCGCCGCGCCCCCTGCCTCATCCTCTACATCGACACCGACGACTTCGGCTCGCTGCCGCGGTTCGCGAACGAGCGCCTTTGGGGGGAATCCACTCCAAAACAGACCGAAGAAGCGCGGCGACTAATGGAACAAGAAATGTTGCAGCCTGAAGATCGACATGTGGCAAGTCATGCTGCCTCTCGGGTAACTCAGCGACTTGTGCGCTGTTTCCTGGCTCAAAGAAGACTGTCGAAACGTCTTAGCGCCGTCGGTCGTCCCGTAGAATTTCAGATCAGGATGGTTGAAAATCTGAAGATACTTTGTGACTTTCGTAATGTTGTTTCCGTATTGTGCAACGTACGTGTGCTGAAGAAACCGTTTGGGCCCTTCATGTTCCATTTTTCTACGACCAAATGCACAGATGTGAACCAACAAAAGTGGGAGGACACATTTTTCGTGCCTCTGCTATCGAGTAAATGTGATATTGTCACTACGTTAAAAGTTGTTACAAATGGAGGAAAAATGCGGTTCTTAGGACAAGGTATTGCTCCAATGGAGGACATCAGTTGGCCGAACAGCCTTGCCTTCGATGAAACTCTGAAGAAAAGTACGGGAAACCTCGTTCTGTTGAACAATCGTTCTTAATAAATCCGGAATAATGTGTCCGGTTCCCCGAGGCTCTAGATCCATTTGAAGTAGAATCAATGGAACCAAGGCAGCGAATACCTTAGCAGCACAACTGCGAACAAATTCGACGTGCGAACTCATCGTCACCATCGCGTAATACACGAGACTGGGTACATATGACACTAATTCCGCTCCAAGAGAATGAACAATGCTATCAAGCACCATCGCTGCGCCTTCAAGAACTTCTTTACTTAAGTTGATACTGGCAGGGGCACCATGGGAAAATACGGAAAATATGGTTTATACACAGCAAACATAGCGATTTCACGATGCTTCCCTTCTGCGTGCTTCGTAATCGTAGCAATCGCATGAGCCACATCTCGCCGCGTTCGCTGATGGATATGTGGTTGCTGCGTCAAGCGCGCGAGGTGGTCAAGCCATGTCAAGCAAGTAGTCATCGCGCTACCTTCCACATGCGGCACCACCAAACGGATTAAGTTCATAGCACCGCTGAATTGCAACCCACTCACGGCTTCGATTAAGACGGGGCAGTAGCTGCTTTGTCAAGCATGTCATCGTCAGAAGGTTGCGTCGGTATTTCTGAATGCTGGAAGTCCACATGTCGTGGTGGTACATTTGTTATTGATGCCTTGGCTACTATGTTTGCAAAACACTTTTACCTCTCGCTATTTCATGGACGTACGGTGTCGACAGCGTATGAGATCGCAAAGGGCGCAATGCGTGCTCATCCTACACAGAAGCGAGCTGCATGTTGCTGCGCGTGGGATTCGTTCTTTTCATATAATATTATATATTGGCATGTACTAGATGATCTATGCTATGGTTTGCAGTCACCTCCACGAGCCGACATGCGCGTGGATGCGTGATGGCTCGCGGCATTCTTAACACATCACAACTCGGTGCTGTTGCAAGGGCCACAAACTAGTGGTTTCCTCACGATGAATCGAGCAAGTTTGTGCTGTCAGGAGAAGCTTCTCATGACATCGTGCTTTTTCATACTCTTCATAATGGCACGCTACGCGACTGCACTCCACGCTATCCGTCAAACATACCATCCATGCATGGTCAATTTATTGGCCGTAATA
>CM047582.1:25050366-25114404 GCA_026184515.1 Peronosclerospora sorghi | reverse complement strand
TGGTCTCATATTCAAGACCGAACCAAATCGATCTGCGATCCCGATCCCGATCCACCGAGTGTGTAACTAGCCCATTCCATCGGGTACACAAGGTGAGATGAACTTAAGTGAATCGGACCAGGTGTCTTTGGATGATGACCGGTCGTCTGCCAGCAGCTTACGATCGGACCAGATTTCGAATGGAGGTCCGCGGGGTACCCCCCCCCGTAAGTTGGAAGGCTGGGCACGATGGTGGTGGTCAGGTTGTCGATACAAATGTATTCGATTTCGAACTTGACTCCACCACAATGGTGCGCGTTCCCGGATCACTTGGTGATCGTGGATATCACCGCGAGGTATCATCAAAGATTGAATTTGAAGATTTGAATTTTGAATCGTTCTGGAGAGGGCGTAAGGAAAGGCTATCACCTTACGTCTTCGTTGTTGATAAAGATGGCGATGTACGGTCTGGCCTGGTGGAGGACCAGATCGGGATTAAATTTTTTTCCTCCCCAAAAGGCTCCCACCGGAGCCGATCGGGACTATAGCAAGTCCTTCTATAGTCCCGGAAAGGATCAGGACCAAGGTCCTGATCCTATGTATGTGCATAAAAAAGTTGATGGAAAATTAAAAGACGAAAAATACTTGGAGGCTGATCAGAACTATCAGACCAACCTCCCCAAGGTCCCCAAGGTCCCCAAGATTCCCAAGAAAGGGTTGGGAATGCCGGCCGACGAAGACGACCTCGAAGAAAAGTCGCAGGTAGGAGATGGAGGCATCACTGAAGAAGACCCAAACAAGATGTATTACATTTTTGAGCTGAAACGATTTGTTCGCTTTGACGTGGTCTTTCGGGTGTTGAACCTCCAGATCCCCGACCATCTTCTCGGTCCCACTACCGAGCCTATCCAGAGTGATCGCCCATTACTGTTGGTGAAGAACTTGGTGGCGATGTTGGCGGAGGCTGGCATTAAAATGCAGAACCCCGCCGATGTCCAAAAACTATTTGAATTTGAGACTTGGAGGCTGAAATCGTTGATGTCGACCTTCCACGACCATTTCGTCCCACTGGTGAGGGCGGTTCGCCGCCCAACTCCCACCGCAGCAGTGAAGGTCGCTGAAGTCTCCACAGCGCTTGTTGACATTGGTTCTGATGACGAATCGGTTTATCAATCTCCACTGGCCTCGAACATCTCATCAGAGTTGAAGACTGGTGTCGAGCGGATGACCATGGGGGTGGACCATGCCCAGCCGGAACAAAAACGGACGTGCGGCAGCAAAGGGCTGCTTGCCAGTAGGGGCTCCAACGACCCCCACAGGCCTCAGTTCCGAAAAAGGAGGGTATCAACACGTTGCCCATGACTCCAGCTAACGTCCAAGCCATGTTTGAGACGATGATGGAGCGTTTCATGGAAGACCGGGCTAGACCACCTCTGCGCCCACATGTACAAGACCGGTCTACCCATCAAAGTGCCAATGTTTGCCGAGATGTGGATATGGAATCGGTAACATCTGTGGACAAGCCCACTCGAAGTGATAAGCAAGTCGGCAAAGGGAAGCGCAAGCCTCAACAGGCCAGACCGCGTAGACCAAGCAAGACAAGTGATTGTGACATGGAGTCGGTCGGCGGTCTTGACGACCACTGTGGGTCAGACGGTACGGGCGCTGGCAAGCCACGCAAGGCTAACCTAGCCTACACTATTGCTTACGACTTTGAATCTGCTGCGATTCCGCGCATCCGTATGGCCGCGACGACCGACCTCAAGGACTTCACTGGCAAGGATGCTGATGAAGACCAGGCCCGGTCTTGGTTCGGTCGGGCCAAGTCTGCGTTCCTGCGAGACCAGACCCCGAAAAGTGAAAAGTGTCTGATCTTCCGGGATTTGTTGAAAGGACCGGCTGCCAACTGGATCCAACAGTTAGGTCGGGATGTCCGGTCTGACTGGGACCAGCTATGTGCAGAGTTTGAAGGGAAATATTGTAACTACGGATTTTCGAGTTCCCGCAAGTATCACCATATGCAGAAGCGGAGCGACGAGACACCGATAGAGTATTTGCATCGGTTGAACGTGTCTGCAATTCGCGCCGGCATAACAATCAAAGAGAATAAACCGCCGAACGGTGCCGCCTTAGAACATGTGGGTCACTATATTAGTACCCTTGACGATCAAGAACTGGAGGACCAGCTTACTCTACTGCGTCTTAAGGATGCGGGCGAAGTCGAACAGACCCTGCGGACGTTACAACAGTCGCGTAGTATGAGAGCGAAGACCGCTGGTGGATCAGGTCGCTATCGTTCCAAGACCCAGACCGATCCGGTCAAGAGACCTTGGACCAGACCGACCCGAGCGGTCAAGGCAATTGTAGCTGATGACAGCACGGGGTCAGAAGGGGAAAATGGAAGTCCATCCAGCCAAGAGTCATCGGATGAAGACCAGTATCGTTACGTCTATGTTGCGGGACCTGCCCCGAAGACCAAGTCGAAGTCCGACCAGGTGGACCGGAAGGGAAGGAACGGAAGCAAGTCCGATCCGGACCGACCTCGTCAGAAGTGCTCCCACTGTGGGTAGAGCAAACATGATGGTCCAAACTGCTGGAAGAAGATGGTGTGCAAGAAGTGCGAGAGACGCGGTCAACCGACGGACCACTGACTCTTCGTATGCAAGTCATGTGGAGAGATCCACGAGGCCGGCCACTGCAAGATTGAAGAATTTTTTAACATGATGTGCAAGTGGTATGTGCCGGACAAGCACGCGGGGATGCTGCCGCCGGACGCAGAAAAGATGTTAAACTAGAACGCTCGCCAGGTTGGAATCTGGATCGATCCGAGCATTCTACGGTTCACATCTATGCATATGTCGGCAAGGAGGATAAGACCGACAATACACGTTCTATTCCAAATTGTGTCGACCGAGACCATCCGGTCTACAGTCTGAAGACCGATGAGTACTCCCGGACTAAGGTGGTTATGCAGTTGGACTTGCTGCCTGGAGAATCCCGCGGATACTGGAAGTATCACACGCCTGATAAATGGTTCAAGTAGGCGAAAGCCTGCGGCAAGATTAATAACCAGAAAGCGACGATGTTGTTCGACTCTGGGGCTGAAGTCTCGATAATCGGCTCCGCCTTTGCTCGTAAGGTCGAATGTCGTATAGACGATACTCAGAGACAAGAATGCGTCGGGATCGGTGAAAACTCTTATATGACCGAAGGAAGAACGCGTGTGAAAATTACTTTGTCGGGATCGCTGGTCTACTTTTTCAGCGCTTGGGTTGGCAAGTTGGCTGGACAGGACGCTTTACTAGGAATGGATTTCATGGTCCCAGCTGGTATTCGCCTAGACCTGTCACATTGAGTGCTTACACTCCCGGATGAGGTCCAGGTCCAGCTGTCTGGTCGAAGACCTCTGTATGGTTCGTATACCGATCTGGTCCGGTGGGACCAAGACCTCACTATCCCAGTTGGTCGGTCTGTCGATACCCCGGTCGAGAAAGGTTTTCGTTCGAGGAAGTTATGGTTGACCAGGGGCAATCGGTGGGTCTCGACCTTCGTAAAGAGTGCTGGTCGACGTGATTTTGTCCGTGTTACCAATATCGGTGACAAGCCGCTGACACTGCACAATAACACTATTGTCGGTATGTGGTTAGCAGAAGGAAAGGTACCAAGGAAGATGGAGTTCGTCTCGATTGGATCGAGGCGGTATGTCGAGTGGCAAAACCTGGCGTACCAATCGACCACCGATCTTATCAGCGATGATGGGTCGGTGGAAGAGGATACCTCACCTTTAGTGGAAAGACCAAGTTATGTCACCCCAAAAAAGATGTTGGTCCGAAGAAAGGCGCCGCAGTCACCAGGAACGGTGGACCATCAAGTAGACGAGCCAAGGTTAGTCAACGTGGTGTCAGCACAAGACCAGGCGACAGAGGAGCAAGAAACGGAAGAAGGGGAACATGAAATTGCTAGGTCGGACCATGACGGTATTCCTAATCAGACCGATATCAGTGAAGGACAGCCCGTCGATCAAGACCAGGGGCGTTCAGCCGGTCCAGATGGTCTAGGTGATATCACCCCAGAAGATGAACAAGTCTGTATACATGAAGGCGGGGAACAGTATATTCAGGAGCTGGAAAGCCAAATGGCAGTCCTCCCTGAAGTGTCTGCCGACTCGTCCGAAGTTACAACGGATTACAAGTGGGTGATCAAGACCTTAACAGTCCAGACCAGATCGAGCAGTTGAAGAATATCATATGGAAGAAAAGACATCTGCTGATCGTAAAGGGCAAAGCCTTACCACCTGCAGCCCGTGGTGCGATTTGCGATATTGACGTTGGAGATGCCAAACCGATTGCCCAGCGATGTCGACGCGTGGCGCCACAGTACCGTGAAAAGCTTTCTGATCTCATTAAAGGACTGTTGGCCACCAAGATTATTAGACCGTCGACCTCGCCATGGGCCTCGCCGATCGTAATTGTTATCAAGAAGAACGGCGTTGACATTAGACTGTGCATCGACTATCGACTGGTAAATCGGTTGACTAAACTCATGGTGTACTCGATGCCGCTGATTAATGATCTGTTGGAAGATCTCGACAAGAACTTGTGGTATTGTTCGCTAGATATGGCAAGTGGATTCTGGGTGGTCTCGATGACTGATCGAGCCCGTGAGATTTCCGCATTTGTGACACCGTTTGGTCTTTTCGAGTGGAACCGTATGCCGTTCGGTCTGAATAACGCACCCCAGATCTATCAAAGGTTGATAGACAACGCACTGTACGGACACTTCAAAATCAAGACCGATCGGGACCCTGCTGAAAGTTATGATGTGTTTACAGAGTGTGAAACCGATCGGGAAAGAAGACCGTCCGTTCTAGGGTGGCGGTCGTACATCGACGACATTCTGATACCTGCCTCGTCATGGAACGATCTGTGCGAGAAGGTTGAACGATTGTTGGAGGCATGCGACCGCTGGAACCTATCTATCAGCGCCATAAAAAGTTTTTGGGGTATGTCCAAGGTCGCCTATTTAGGCCATATGGTCTCGAACAATGGTCTAGAGGCTAATACCAAGGACCTGGATTCGCTGAGTAACCTCCCATTCCCCAGATCGCTGAAGGCAATTCAGTCCTTCCTGGGAAGATTGAATTATTATAGCCGATTCATTGAAGACTTTGCTATCTACGCGGCTGTGCTGTACGAGCTCCGGGAAGTTGACTATCATATGTTGCGCGAATGAGATCGGTCAAATTTACAGGAGGGCGCCGACTCTGGTCTTGCTGCAGTTTGTCGGCAAGTGGAGGCCGAAGATCATATGAAGCGTGCGCAGTTTGCCTTTGGTATGTTGAAGGTTAAGATGGCGACGGCACCGATTCTCAAGAATTTCGCCCCCGAAAAAGTGCCGACCATTATTGTATATGCCAGTAAGTGGGCTATCTCGGCCACATTAGTGCAAGATCACGATGGTGTGTACCATCCAGTCACGTTTACGAGCCGGACGCTAAAACCAAATGAAGTGAACTATGGAATTGTCGAGAAAGAAGTTCTGGCGTTGCTACAAATTCTGGATGTGTGTTACAACCTTCTGGTCGGCCGACCGATAAAGGTCCTGTCAAGACGGTCTACTTTGGCCTGGCTATTATCAGCCAATGGGATGGACGGACGTCTAGGCAGATGGTCGGCGGTCTTGTCGCAGTGGACCCTCGAGGTCGTTAAGTGCACCGAGGGCGAGGAAGAGATATTGGGCACATTAGATGCCAGTATCACCCCTCGGTATGAAGTGGACGAGGCATTGATAGCGATTGCCCGAGGAAGCAACCTCAGCAGTCAGTTTCGAGACCGCCACCGACCGTCGACCATGATGAAGAGCTCTTGGTCTTAAGTTTTGACGGATCGGCAAGCGTGAAGAAGAAGGTCGGCGCCTATAGTGCCATATTGTGGAAGTTTCCACAATGGTCTATAGTTGCAGCCGCTGCCGATTTCACACCGGATATTACTGTTAACAAGGCGGAGTACCGAGGTCTACTTCTATGTCTGGACCTGCTGTCGTCGCAAGAGAAGGGGCGAGTTATCATATGTGGTGACTCCAACCTAGTGATCAGGCAGATCACCGGAGAGATCGACTGCAAGGCTCCACGACTAAGGACGCTAAATGATCGAGTAATGAAGGCATTGAAGGAACACCCCAACCACGAGCTATTGCACGTGAAACGGGACTGGAACAGAAGCGCCAACTACCTCGCGACCAAGGCCATGCAAGACCAGACCGGGGCTACGATCACGGAGAAGGCCGTTCTGGATGAATTGGTGAATATAAACAGGCTCCCAGAGGTGATCGGACACAAGACCGCCCCAGTCCAGGTGCATGTGATGGTCGCGACTAGATCGAAAGCTCAGAAGTCTCGCCGACCGTTCCAGAAGGAAAGTTTGAACGAATATGCAGTGCAACAGTTAAGAATGTAACGGATCCTCAAGGCGCAGGACGAAGAAGAATGGACTATGAACCTGAAGACCTACCTGCGTGGTGAACTGTCCAAGTTGACGAACGATCAAGCGAAAGAGTGCATCAAGATCGCGGATAGCTACGAAGTGGATGATAATGGATTATTGTATTACTGCAGCGATGCCGACCAAGGCAGTGCAGAACGGGACCGACTGGCGAAATTAGTAATCCCCGAGTTGCTGCAGCCGGATGTCCTTCATTACTATCAATATATCACGTGAGTCTAGAAGGGGGACATCAGGGCATAGGCAGGACCCATCACAAGATCATGTCCCACTTCCTCTGGAGAGGTCTTTTCCGCAGTGTGCAGAAATATGTGGGCTGTTGCACGGATTGCGAGACCGGAAAGGGTAGACCGGTAATCAAGGGGCGATCGCCCGGAAATATCGAAGCTACCTACCCTTTCCAGGTCATATCGATGGACCACATACCGTCACTGCCTAGATTGACGCGCGGCAACACTGAGCTGCTGATCTGGGTAGACCTGTTCACTGGTCTAGTTATCGCGAAGGCAAGTGCATCTCGGTCTGCGGAGCAGATCGCCCAGAGCTACGAAGAATATGTGTTCCGAAGATTCGGCGCCAGCGAGGTCATCAGGCACGATCGGGAACCCGGTTTTATGGCCGAGGTGTTCCGGTCGTTCAATAACATGCTGGTCCAGAAACTGAGTGCGACGATGGCATATCGTCCGCAAGCAAATGTATCGTCGGAACGCATGGTGCAGACCATAACGAGGGCGATCAAGATGTACGTTGCTGACCCAGACCAGCGAGATTGGGACGAGAATGATGAAAGGCTGGTGTTTGCACTCAACTGGTCGACCGATCGGGTCCGAGGAGAAACGCCTTTTATCTGACATATGGATGGGACCCTCGGTCGACACTGGAAGCTGCGATACCTATCGGTTGCACCCGGACCCGCGATCGCGATGCTCGACGCTGGCTCATGCAGTTCCAGAAACACTACCAGCATGCAAAAGAAGTCGTCAACGAAAAGCTGCGTCAGGCCACACAAGACCGGGCAGTCCGGACCAATGACCAGGTCCGACCCCACGGTATAGAACCAGGGGCGAGGGTATGGCTATACCTAGACCGAGTGAAAGAGGGCTATGCGAAGAATCTGGCTCACATGTGGCACGGCCCTTTCCGTGTTTCCGAGCTGATCGGTGAGCACGCTGCCCGTCTAGTAACAACTGGTACAGATTACAAGGTCTTCCCGATCGTGCATGTGGCCAAGTTGAAGCTGGTCCGAGAATTTCCTGATCGACCCAAAACTCCCTGTCTGGTAGACGAAGAAAAAAGATTTGATTTCGATGAAGCGTTACTGCCGGAGGACAGTTGGGAACGACCATTAGAGGAAGACGAGTTTGAAGTGGAGAAGGTATTAGATGTTAGGTCGACCAAGAAGACCAGGTTCGGTCGGACTCACCGAGAGTACCTGGTCCGATGGAAGGACCATGATGAATCAACTTGGGTCGACGAGCTCGATTTGAATTGTGGGGCTCTTCTACGAGAGTTCGAACGAGAACGAGTCAGTCGTAATCGCTTCGCAGTGATGCAGACTCATGAAGACCAATACCAAGACACGCAGTAGCATCGGTCGGTCTAGACCGGTGTGAAGATGTGGAAGTTCCGGAGTTGATGTGAAATTGTGATGAACTGTGACGAATTGGGGTAGCGGAATGACGAAGGTGATGACTATTTTTTGTGATGGGGGTGGAACTGTTTACGATAACGTGTTCGGTGCAACTATGGAGAGAGTGGTAAAATTAGTTCAAGTGATTTGACGATCGGACATATGAAAAAGAAATGATGACATGTATTACGAGTTATCTGGTCGACTACCTACGGCTTCACTTGCTATCTCCCCACAGACGGCCTATGACCATTGACGGATGATGTTCCACTTGATCCTGAAACTGGTTACGCCAGGGGTCCTTCCGGTCAAGCTGGACCAAAGCATCCTTGAGTTCCGCGACCGGCTCAGCGCAATAAAGACCAGGGTACCATATGCCGTCGTCGGCCAGCAGTCTGGTATTCTCAACGCGACGCCTCGGCAAGTGGAGGAACACCGGTACAAGAACACTTCGACGTCACACTCGCGGGCTTGCATCCCGTCCAAAGTGTACTGGCACAGGGACTGCCAAGCCTCGCCCGCCCGAGTTCAACGTCGCTTGCGCTTGCTCTGGAACGTCGCCAGGCCCGGATCTTGTCGCACCCGGTCGGGGGGAAGTGTCAAGTAGTGGGACGCTTCCCCAATTGCTTGGCCGTGTATCTTGTTGAAATTCTTCACCCGGCCTAGCAAAGTGCCGATCCACGGAGTCAAGCGGAACAAAAGTCCTATCTTGGGGTGTTCGAAAATTTTCCATGGTTCATAGCCGTATAGGTGGGAGATCTGCGCCAACGTAATCAAGTCCGCCCTCCATGCAGACGCTGCAGGGGTTTTCTTGGCCGTTGGAAAAAGCCAGGGGTCCGGGCGAGAGAAAGACCGGGCCAGAAGCTGCTTGGTCAGGGTAGACCGGCGCAAACAGCCGATTTGCCCGACGACCACGGCAAAGTGATTTCAAACGTCCGCGGCGGAAGGGAGCTGGTTTCAACCGCCATGTTCTTCAGTAGAGCGTACTTGTGAAGCTCGGATGTCCCGGGGAGAACCGAAGGCGCCGTCTTCGCTGATGTCGATACTGGTGTGGCGTCACTTAGCAAACCGGTCTTCTGTTCTGACCCCAATGTCGACGCCACTTGGATGAAACTTTCACGTAAATTCGTTCGTGACTTGGACTGTATGGCGACCATAAATGCGGAATCGCAGGACCCTTCGCTGGAGTCCTCCTCGGACGAGACCCCTGTGTGCTTGGTGCGATTTGCAGTACGGCGCGAGGGCGCTCGACTTTCCGAGGGGCCGTAGATTTCGTCCGTGTCCGAGTCCGAGTCCATAAGAAGCGCCTGTGTCTTGGCTCGCTTATGAGGAACTGCACGCTTTCCCCCGAGGCTGGGTCCGCGCGCAGTGCCCCGCGCCCTCGAGCTACCCGGCGCGTCCGCGCGCTTCTTCGATTTTTGTGCAATTTCGGGCTGCTGAATATCAGCCAATGAACGATGTCGGTCTTGGTCCTGCTGCAAGCGGTCTTGGTCTTTCTCCGAGGCGACTAAGGTTGCCGACGCAGACCAATCTATGCTGGAGGAAGCAGCTGAACACGAATGCAGCAAGTTCATCAAGCGCTGGCGGCACTGGTCTAGTGCCACCTGACGACGACCTGACTCTAGCGTCCAAGCGTCTGACTTGTCTTGATAAGACCGGACCTTCCCGGTCTGGTCTTGAATTGAAATCTTAAGCTCGTCAATGCGTCGCGCGAAGTCGTCGCCTTGAATGCGCAGTGAGGTCGCGTCAAACTGTCCGTCTAGCTGCTGCCGGCGAACAAGTGCAAGTTGATCCCGGAGATGGGACTGATGAGCCTCCAGACGGGACAGCCCATGACTCGCGCTTACCAGCTCCTCTATAATTGGTCGAAGCTGGTCAACATGATCTTCGGACTGCCTATCGGCATCAAGCAAGGCACCTATTGCCTTGACGACGCTGGGAGGGATGAGAGCTGAAGACAAACGAGGGCCAAGACAAGTACAAGACGAAGACCAAAGATGCGCACCTCGTGTTGCCTGGTGGGCCACCTGGGTCCTGAGACGCATGTTTTCTGCAAGCATATCCTGCATCTGCATGTCGGCTTCATCCTGACGCCCTTCCGATATTTGAAGTGCACGAGAGTTACGTGGGCTGTCAGACCGAGCCGACCGGACAGGCGAAGCAAGGTGGGGCGACTCGGCGCATAGAGTTTCTGCAAGAGCAACAAGAACAAGCGTCAAAGGGAATCATAAGAAGATCAAGTCCAGTAAAGGCAGTACCTGACGCAGGTGTCGAAGATGTTTGATCCATGGGGAAGAAGTGTGAGTGACCAAGGTCCAGTTGGTCGAGTGATGGGTGAGTCAGACCGTTATCGTTGTGCGACACGGTCGGACTCAGGGGCGGCTGTGGTGAAGTGTACCACAAATTTGGTCACTTTTGGTCAAGGCAGTTGGTCGAGTTTCCGATTGTCCAAACAACGGGGGCTTTTTTAGCCTATCAGATTCAAGGAGTATTAAGAACGCAGGTCTTGGGTGAGTCACCTGACATTGGGTATTTTACATAATTTTGTGTGGGTACATTAGGGAACATAGGGAGGTAGTATTATTGGTTAGTTGCGGATTTTCCAAGTAAAAGTCTTTTGGTATAGGAATAAGTGGCAAAAACCTATTCTGGTCTTGGCCTACACCGCGTCAAGGGGTCGCCGTTATTCTTTTCACGTACACTAGTCGCCTCCTCCCGCTGCGGAGTGTTTGGGGGCAGAGGGTTGAATTATCCCCTCTCCACCATTATACCCGGTCTGGACGCGCCGCACGCGCACTTTGGCCACCGGAAGTCCCTCGACGGGAGTACGATTTGGCGATCTCGACACTTTGACTCAAGTACGTTTGGAACGTGCTATTCACTGGATTGGTCTTTACGTGGAGATATCGTTTGTGGAGTTTCACGGGCATATTGGGTCTTTACGTGGACATATTGGCTCATTGTAACATTGGTTGGAGTTTAGACCGATTTTGGTCTTCTCTCATATTGGTCAGGGGCTAGACCGGTTGATTGGTCTACCCTCTATTATTTCGTATTGGTCAGGTCTAGATCGTTTGGATGATCGACCTATTGGAATCTATCTTTCGGAAGTGTTTCTGGTCTTTACGTACCTGGGGTGAAGAGTTCCGCCCTAGGTACACCTAGCCAGCATGGTCTCATATTCAAGACCGAATCAGATCGATCTGCGATCCCGATCCACCGAGTGTGTAACTAGCCCATTCCATCGGGTACACAAGGTGAGATGAACTTAAGTGAATCGGACCAAGTGTCTTTGGATGATGACCGGTCGTCTGCCAGCAGCGTACGATCGGACCAGATTTCGAATGGATGGTCGCGGTGTACCCCCCCCTTAAGTTGGAAGGCTGGGCACGATGGTGGTGGTCAGGTTGTCGATACAAATGTATTCGATTTCGAACTTGACTCCACCACACGTAAGCCTTGAACAGTTGCATGGGGTAGGCGAACTGTTGTCGTTGGAGGAGATGTCCTTCAACGAGTTTGGAACTGCTTTGAGAGCAGGTGAAATCGACGAGGTCGTCATGTTGCGTCTGGAAGAGGAGTTGAAATCCTCATCCACGATGAACGAGTCAGTTTTGGTGAAAACCAAACAGGCATTAAATGCCCTAAGTGGTCTCAAGATCCTTGCGGATCCTGAGGACCCTTACCATTCCTTACTGAAAGAATTTGGAGATTTCATTAGTGACAACCCACCGATGGGGTTACCACCGGATCAGGGAGTCCGACATGAAATTGATTTGGTTCCTGGAACCAAGTACTGCGTCACTAGGCAGTGGCCCCTCCCCAAGGAGTAATGCGACGTCATCGACGCATTATTCAAGAGGGGAATAAGAGGCAGGTATGGTACGGGAGAGTAAGTCTCCCCATTCATCTCCCACTTTTGTGTTCGGAAACCGAACGTAAAGTGGCGCATTGTGCATGCGTACAACAAGCTGAATGCAGCTACTGTACCCATGCAGACTCCGATCCCTCGGAAGGATGTCCTCCAGAACAATATGGTGGGCTGTACTGTGTACAGTGCCTTGGATCTGGTGGACGGGTATTATCGGGCGCTCATGCGAGAATCCGATATTCCGCTTACAGCGGTCAGCACGCCTAGTAGAATGCTGTAGGAGTGTCTTTTTATACCACAAGGGCTTTCGAATGAACCAGCGATTTTTAATCGCTTGGTGACCCAGCTCTTCCGCCCTCATAGAAAGTACGCTCAGACGTACTTCGACGATATATTCGTTCATAGTCGTGCGGAAGGTGACTTGTCTGATATTCAGGCGCACCTGATACATCTTCGAGCGGTGCTCGAATGTATGCGAGAATATCAGTTATATGCAAACGCATCCAAATGTATCTTTGGTGCTGAGGAAATTCCTTTCCTCGAATGCTTCATCGGTAGATATGGAATGCGGGCGGATCCCGCGAAGGTGAAAACCATTGTGGAGTGGCCTTCGCCTGTAAATCTTAGAGATTTATGGAGTGGCTTGGATTATACAATTATGTCCACAAGTACAGCGAGAACTACGCTGAAATGGCGAAGCCATTGTCGGACCTTCTTAAGAAGGATGTTGATTGGTGTTGGGAAACCAAACACCAAAACGCTTTTGAAGAGGTTAAGGGGAGCTTGTTAAAAGCTCCCGTTCTTGCTCTCCCATAATCTGGGAAACCGTATAGTGTCGTCTGCGACGCCTCCGATTTCTAAATCGGATGTGCTTTGTTACAAGCAGACGATGCGGGAATAGAACGCCTGATCACGTTTGGGTCGAGGCAGCTTACAGCTACAGAACGGAATTATCCCGTTCATGATAAGGAGCTACTTGCAATGAAGTATGCCTTTGTCAAATTTAGGGTTCACCTACTCGGCTCAAAGCTGTCTGTGGCTTATACAGACCACGCGTCCTTACGGACAGCGACAAAGTCGCCTCATCTCTCCCAACAGATGGCCCGTTGGCTCTCCTTCTTTGTGGAGTACAATTTTGAGGTAAAGTACAAACCGGAAAAATAGAATGTACTTGCAGACGCGTTGTCGCGTCGTCCCGATTACGAGCTCGCTCACGCGACATTCGTCACCACATCTGTGGTGGATCTCATACGCCAGGCGTATGAAAAAGACCCACAATTAAAAAAATGTACGGCGCTTATCAGCGCGTTGGGTGGAAAGGGACTTGGCTCGTCTGAGCCTACCCTGTCAAGTCGAGCTGAAGCTCGTTTACACCGTTACAGGTACTGTGACGGTTTGCTATATTATAGCACGAGCGCGGAGGAAACTCCGCGGGTGGTTGTTCCTCATGATGAGGAACTGAAGTATAGAGTCCTCTTTGAGGTACATGACGCCCCTACCGGGGGTCATTTATGTCGGGATAAGCCCTACGGCGCTTTAAGCGCTTTGTATTGGTGGCCCACAATGTACAAGCGGGTCGGTGCGTTTATTCGCACTTGTGAGTCGTGCTAGAGGGTCAAACCCTCTACAGATT
This sequence comes from Peronosclerospora sorghi, assembly GCA_026184515.1. NCBI lineage: Eukaryota > Oomycota > Peronosporomycetes > Peronosporales > Peronosporaceae > Peronosclerospora > Peronosclerospora sorghi. The sequence goes on along the minus strand of CM047582.1, from coordinate 25,100,791 downwards.
CAGTTGCTATAGGAAACAGTTGGAAATTGCCAACTGTTCGTGTGGACCAAGTCAACCTATAGCATATAATTGGAAATTTCCAATTGTTCGTGTGGGCCAAGTCGGTCTATAAATATGAAGGCGAGCCTTTGGCCGAGTAGCCGTTCAGACAGCGTGTTGGAAATCCATTAGTATGGATTTTATCTTCGGTTTTTCCGAAGGCCGGTTTCACCGGCATTTTGGTCTTTGTAGACCGTTTGAGCGAGATGCTCACCTGGCAGCCAACGGAGTGTTGGAAACCTATTAATATAGATTTTATCTTCGGTTTTTACGAAGGCCGATTTCACCGGCATTTTGGTCTTTGTAGACCGTTTGAGCAAGATGCTCACCTGGCAGCGGTGCCAGAGTCCATTGATGGACAAGACGGAACGCGTTGTTATGGATTTTCTCCGGAGCTTATGTCCGGATTCTCCAAGAGTTGGAGTGAGATGCTTCCTATGACCGAATTTGCCATAAATAATTCGGTGCATGCATCTACGGGGTTTACCCCGCTTAATGTGAACGGATTAGTAAATCCGCGGGTTATGTTGACGCCACGTGTGTGTGTACCAGGGCTTGAGGGAGGAGTAGTCCCCGATGTCAGCCCTGTATGCTCCTGTCCGTTTGTTTGGCCTACCTGGCAGGGCGGCCGGAAGGCTGCCCGACCGGGTGCAGCTCGGGTCCGCGCTTGTAGCCGCCACGGCTCGCGCACTGGGTGCCTTACACGGCCCCAGCGATCTAGAAGAATCTATTGTTTTGTTTTTTGGGCCTACCCGGAAGGGCGGAGCGTCTGATGGCGTGACGCCATCATCGAGGTCAAACCCAGTATTTGTTGAAGTGGAAGGGTTATCCACATTCACAGAGTTCGTGGGAGTTCGAGACTTCCCTGTGGCAGGATTGCCGTGACGTTGTTGACGCTTTCGAGCGGGATAATCCCGCTGTGAGTCAACGACCAAAGGGGCGGGGTAAGCCCCTTCAGTCCCCGTAGCTGGGAGCCCTCCGGAGGCAGATGAGGAACCTGCACTGTGCTCCGGCACCGCAGTGAGGGCACTGGCGCTATCATAGCACATGCGATAAGGGGCACGTAACTGCCCTATGGATTTGGCTCTGGCAAACGCCAAGCGCAATGCCCTCTCTATCCGAACGTCACGTCCGGAATAGCTGTTGTACAGCTTTAAAAACTCGGGGAGACGTTTCTCTCCTCCGCCCAAGCGCGGAACTTCTGCTCTGCCTCTTTGGCATTTTCTCCGTGCAGGAGAACGAAGGGAACCTCGCGGAGGTTCCCAACAACGGCACCCTGTGCCTGTTTCTCGAGGCGCTCTCGATATGAGGTAGCAGTGAACTGCTTCTGCGTGAGCAGTTTTTCTCGGAGTTTATTCCGGTGTGTGATGTGTTGCGGCTGTACAGACGCGAGGACAGGGGTATAGAAGACTAAACCCTTATTTACCTCATTATTGGACCACTTTGGGAGGTCACGAGGACCTCCAAAACGATATGCCGCCCGTGGAAGGCGCATGGGGGCGTGTAAGGAAGCTTGTAATGCCTGTGAGGCATTTTGAGCCTCTTGGGCTGCGTCCAGCTCAGTAGTGGTGATCGCCTTCGGCGATCCGGATATGTCATTCGAGTTTGGTAATAGTTGCGCACAAGTTAGCGCATTTTCCCCACGTGTGGGAATGGATGGGATGACCGACAACGCCGTTCGGTGCTGTCGGGGTGGTCAGCCGTTGGGGAGATATCCCCAAGGGCATCCTGCTCCGATCTATCGGAATAATTTTCTTCCATAGCACCCCTGATGGTGCTGATGGTTAGCCAGAGGGTCTGGCAGTTGGAGTTCTCCAACTAAAATTGATTTATTGCGTAAGCAATAGTCTTGATGGGAGAGGATGTAACAGTGTTACATTCGGGTCACATTTAGTAGGTGGTGTACGTGAGTACACTACGGTTGGGGTCAGTATTGACCGGTCCGAAAGATTTTGGACCATTGATTATTTTGACCAATCAGAGCAGGAGCACTTGGTGGTGGCGTGGCAGCCAGCCACGTGTTTGTACACAGGTGGTGTACACTACATTTTAGCTAGGTACGAATTTAGTAAGTTCTACTTAGTATTGCATATAGTTTACATTAGTTTAAATTAATTTAGGCTAATTACATATTAAATATACATTCAGTTTCCAAAAATACTTAAGGCTGCTAGGCGCGCGACCACGCCCGGTCGCGCGCGCAGTGAGTATTGTAGCCTAAGGGAGTTCTCCCTTACGCTACCTCCCTTTATAGGGAAGCCTTTTTACAAGGGGTTAGCGAAAGCTATCTGTAAACCACCCCGGAATCTTGGACCCGAGTAGGAGAGCTCTCTCCTACTAAGCCCTTTATAAGGGCGTATCGGGTAAGTAGCGACGAACGCCGCTTAAAAAAAGTCTTCCTCTGTGCGCTAGCCGCACCGTGCGTGTACGCACCCGGCTACATGTACAAAATAGACTACATTGATCAAAGACTCTGGTCATCCCCTGATCAAAGGCCGGAGGTCCTGATCATCGACCTTTAGCGCCTGATCAAGCCAGATCAACGCCTTTAAGAGCCTGATCAAGCCTGATCGCTGCTGATCAACGACTTTTAGAACCTGATAAAGCCTGATCAAGCCTGATCACTGCTGATTCGAACTTGATTATACCTGATCACGCCTGATCAGCACATAGGTCAACTCGTTACAAGTTCCCCCAATCTTGCATCAAGAAATTGCCGTGTTTACATCCCCGCCACCTGGAGAGTGACCCACGCCCAAGCCGTCGGGTACACTAGGTGACCAGAAACACAAGCAGTCAAGGACAACCGGAGGACCCCCTCCGTTAGGCAGTCCGGGCGCCGTGGTAACGCCTGATCAAGCGTCAAGACTTTGATCAGCTGCTCCACCGGAATGGTGGTGCGCGTGCCCGGATCTTTGGGCGACGCGGGATATCACCACGATTCTACGCAAGATGGCGCTGATGTGGACGTGAAAACGGAAGCAGAAGCAGAATTGAAGTTTAAAGTGGAAAAGGAGGATGTTGTTGTGGCGACCGAAGGCAGTTCGCCGTCGTCATGTTTAAAGAAGAGAGGAAATGCTGATCATCAGGACCTGTGGAGGTATCCTGATGAGATAAAGGAGGAGAATAAGCCTCAACCACCTCCCAAGGCTCCTTCTGGAGCCCGTGCGGATCATAACGCAAGTTATGATCCGCCAATTACATATGCATATGATGATCTGGATTGGAAGCCGGTGGTGAAATACTACGACCGGGACCGACCGAAGGCGTTGCTGAAGGCGCCGGGTTCGGAAAGCGATGAAGTTCGATCAATTATGCCAACATCAGAATCTGATTTAGCAAGGACGTTTTATATGAAGGAAACGAAGAATTTATTATTGATGGATTCAATTATGAACCTACTCGGGGTCACGATCAGTGGAAAACTGAACGGGCCGGTCAATCAACCAATGACGGACGGGAAGGACAAGCTTTATCTGGTGTTAGGGCTAACACGCCTGATTAAGAAATTTGGTTTGACTACATGCGCCTACGATGCTGAAGAAGTGTCCGATCTCAGTTCTGAAGACGTTGCGACCACTACCGAGCAGCTGTTCGAGCTGTTGGTACCTATAGTAGGTCGATCTGCTAAGGTGGAACCATCTCGTACTATTCTGAACATCGAAGCGGGTCCGTCGATCAACGTGGCAGAGCACACGGGGTCATCGTGTTACGAATCCGCTCCTTCAGAGGGCGATATGTCTGAAGTGGAGTCTAGCAGTGCTAATAGCGTGGAACCCAAGGTTACCCGAATGACGGTCTGCCAGAAATATAAAGCCAAGTTCTCAATTGTCAAGAAGGAGCCGCAATCGTTCAAGGCAGATGAAGATCAGTCATTGCAGGGCCCACAGCTGCAAACATTTTTCGACAAGGAAATGGAGCGGTTTTTGGCTGAAGAAAGAGGCAAGTTGATACCTGGAGTTGTTCACACGAAATGTCACCAGACAGAGCCAGGAAGAGCTGCGACAGTCAAGGATGTCGATATGGAGTCCGTGTATTCGCGTCGTGATAATCAGTCAAAGCCTGGAAGGTCGGCGTCGGTTAAGGATGTTGATATGGAATCTGTATATTAGTTCCATGATCAACAATCCCGGCGTGACTACATTGATCTAGACGAGCCGATCACTCTACCTCGAAAAGCCACAGTTGCGTCAGCGTACACCACTGGAATGCCCGACCAACAGCCGATTCCCAGGATTCGGATGTCCGCGATTAGCGATCTGAAAGAATTTTCAGGGAAAGAAGGAGATAAAGATCAAGCGCGGAATTGGATTAGTTGCCTTAAGTCAGCATTTATGCGTTACCAAGCCTCAGACAAAGCAAAGTGCTTAATTATGAGTGATTTTCTTAAAGGAACAGCGCGTAATCGGCATCGGCAGGTGAGCAGACCCACTCGTTCAAGGTGAAAAAGTCTCGTCGATGAGTTCGAAATTCAGTAGTGTGGAAGGAGCCAATCGGCATCTCGCCAATACTACTGCACGAAGCAGCGGTCTGACGAAAAACCCATTGAGTACCTTCACTGGTTGAATGTGGCGGGGATGCGAGCCAACTTGCCGATCAAGGACGGATCGTCTACGATCTTACGTGAACATGTGCAGGATTACCTTGACGCATTCATTAATCGTGAATTCGCGGATCAGCTGGCACTTCTGCGTTTGGATAACGTTATGGATTTGGAAGAAACGTTGCGAGCTTATGCGAGCAATAAGTCGTGCCATCCAACGGCGACGGTAGGCACCAGACGATTCCGTCAGAAATTCGGCGATGATCGGTCACCTGCCCCGGCGCGGAAGCCTAAAGCAGTGCGCGCGATTAAGATAATGTCTGGCAGTGAAGAATGAAGCTCCTATGATAGTGGAAATGATAGTGGAAGTGACGGTGACCAGCGTCGCTACATGATTGCTGCTATGCGCGATCAACCAGTAACGCGCGGTCCACCTAGTGAGCCTCGACCCACTAAACAAGGCGAATCAAGTGCCGTTGACCAAGAGGCGATGAAGAAATGCAGTCATTGTGGATCAATTAAGCACGAGAATTTGCGCTGTTGGAAACGCCTGACCTGTCTGAAGTGTGGCAAGAAGGGGCACCCGACGGATCACTGTTTGTACTTCTGCTGTGCGTGCGGCGAAATTCATGACGCTGGTAAGTGCCCTATGGAGGAATTCTACAATCGTATTCGCCAGTGGTACAACCCTACCAAGCATGCGGGAATGTTGCCCAAGCCTCGACCCACTAAACAAGGCGAATCAAGTGCCGTTGACCAAGAGGCGATGAAGAAATGCAGTCATTGTGGATCAATTAAGCACGAAAATTTGCGCTGTTGGAAACGCCTGACCTGTCTGAAGTGTGGCAAGAAGGGGAACCCGACGGATCACTGTTTGTACTTCTGCCGTGCGTGCGGCGAAATTCATGACGCTGGTAAGTGCCCTATGGAGGAATTCTACAATCGTATTCGCCAGTGGTACAACCCTACCAAGCATGAGGGAATGTTGCCCAAGGAAGCCGAAGACATGTTAAACTAGGACGCTCGCCAGGTTGTAATCTGGTACGAGACGAGCGTTCTGGTGTGTTTATTTTTTGCATATGTGGATAAGAAGCGTGTTGGTCAAGCAGAAGAAAAAATAATGAAAAATGTGATCAGTATGATTTACCACGTTTGGCTAATTTCCGTATTGATGAGTTTTTTCGGTCCCCGGGTGGTCATGGAGGTTGATTTGATTCCGGGTGAATCACGTGGGTATTGGAAGTGCCACTCGCCAAAAAATGGTTTAAACAAGCCAAGGCGAGTGGCAAAGTCAATAACGAACGTGCCACGTTACTATTTGATTCTGGTGCTGAAGTGTCGATCGTCGACTCAACCTTTGCTCGTAAGGTGGGTTGTCAGATCGACACGAGCCAAATTCAAGGATGTGTTGGTATCGGAGAAAGTGCGTACCTCACAGAAGGACGCACTAAGCATAAAGTGACGTTAGCGGGTTCTTTGGTCTATTATTTCCATGCATGGGTGGGAAAGCTCGTTTGTCAAGATATTATATTGGGTATGGACTTTATGATCCCAGCTGGTGTCAGATTGGACATCGCCCACGGCGCAATAAGTATGCCGGATGAAGTAATCATCCCATTAGAAGGCCACCGACAGCTGTATGGATCAAGTGGAAATTATATGAAACTTGGTCAGTACGAGAAGATACCAGTAGGTCGATCTGCTGAGGTTCGGATTCGTGATCAGCGATCTCAGAAGTTATGGGTTACTCGTGGAAAAGATTGGGTTCCCACTGTGACTATTGGAGTGGGTAATTTGCGATATCTGTGTATTACGAATGTTGCCAATCATCCGATCATCCTACATGACGATATGATTTTAGGTATCTGGATGAATAAGGATGATGTGCCCCGTAGCCCAGGGTTTGTTTCGGTGGGCTCTAATCGCTATAAGGAGTGGCATACTCTCGCGTATCAAGCTTCTACCGATTCAGTGCATGACGATCAAGAAAGTGTCGACCAAGGTCCTTTGGTCGAGAAAAATGAGTACCCAATTCCCCTGGGAATTTTAGTACGACCTGCGTACTCGACCACGGCATCTGTGGCATTAGTAACCGGAAGACCACATAATGTACAAGAAGTTCAAGAAAAGTGCGACCAGGAGCCGAGTGTGAAAGGTACGACCCTTGGTCACGAGGTTGAAAGACCTGATGCAAGAGATGAGCCTGCCCAAGATAAGCGCGAAAATCCCATCTCAATTGATTCCGGTGAATTCGGTGTGATTCTCATCGATGACCAAGTGTGCTACCACGAGGGCGGAGATTTGTTCGTGGAAGAGATGGAGAAACAGCTTGCCACGCTGCCTGAAGTGTCCGCAAGTACCGAAGAAATGGCCAAGGATGATTTGCAAGTCGGAGATCCATTGATCAACACGGCAGAGGAAATTGAACAACTTCGTGATATAATTTGGGCGAAGAAACATCTGTTGATCGGAAAAGGAAACGCGCTTCCTCCTTCTGGACGCGGAGTTGTTTGCGATATTGACGTAGGAAATGCGCGCCCGATAGCTCAAAAGTGTCGGAAGGTCGCTCCACAATTTCGCGAGAAGTTATCAGCCTTAATCAAGGGGATATTGGCCACGAAGATTATCCAGCCGTCTACGTCACCCTGGGCATCACCTATAGTAATTATTGTAAAGAATAATGGGTTTGATATTCGGTTATGTATCGACTATCGCGCGGTGAATCAACTCACGCGTTTGATGGTATACCCAATGCCCCTGATCTCTGATCTACTCGAAGATTCGGATAAAACGTTGTGGTTTTGCTCTTTGGATATGGCGAGTGGTTTTTGGGTCGTGTCTATGACCGATCGAGCGCGTCGGATTTCGGCGTTTGTCACTACGTTCGTATTTTTTGAGTGGAATCGGATGCCCTTCGGCCTAAAGAACGCTCCGCAGATCTACCAGCGGTTGATCGACAATGCACCATATGGATATCTCAAGGTTAAGGACGGTGCCGATGAGTCATCTGATGTGTTTACTAAGGGAGAGCCTGACCAAGCACGTTGCCCGTCTGTGTTGCAGCGACGGTCATATATCGATGACATTTTGATCCCGGCACCTACATGGACAACCCTGTGTGACAAGGTGCGAAACCTGTTAGAAAATTGCGATCAGTGGAACTTGTCGATCAGCGGCGTTAAATCGTATTGGGGGTGAAGTGGAGTGACTTATTTGGGACATCACGTCTCTATCCGTGGTCTGGAAACAAATCCGAAGAATTTGGATGATTTGATCGATTTGCCTTTTCCTGGTACTTTACGTGCTATGCAATCGTTTTTGGGAAGTATGAACTTTTACCGTCGATTTATTGAAGACTTCGCGATCTATGCCGCTGTGCTCTATGAATTACGAGAGATAGATTATCAAGATTTAAAGAGCCGTGCATTGATCAACGATAGTACGGTGTATGAGGACGATCGATTAACCAGGGCGCGAGTGGCATTCAGCATGCTGAAAGCGAAGATTGCGTCAGCCCCAACTCTGCACCATTTCGACCAAGCGAAGACGCCGGTGATTGTGGTGTATGCCAGTAAGTGGGCAGTGTCTGCCGCGTTGGTGCAAGAGCATGACCAAGTATATTGCCCTGTCGCATTTGCTAGCCGGACACTGAAGAACGGTGAGCTGAATTACAGCCCCATTGAAAAGGAAGTGCTGGCCCTTCTGAGAATTCTAGACGTCTACTTTACACGTTGAAGTGGCTATTAACGTCCAACGGACTGGATGGACGGCTGGGGAAATGGGCTGCAATCTTGTCACAGTGGGACTCGGAGATCAAGAAATGTGTGCATGGAGAAGAAGAGGTACTAGGGGCGTTAGCCGCAATTATCACCCCTCGCACTGAAATTGATGAAGCTCTGATGGCGATTGCACCGAAATAGGAGCCTCGACAAACGATTGAGGTACCACCTCCCACGGCCGAGAAAGGCGAAGAGCTATATGTGATCAGTTTCGATGGATACGCTAGCGTTAAGCGATGTGTTGGCGCGTTCGGTGCTATCGTGTGGAAGTTGCCGGAGTGAAAGATCATGATCGCGGTTGCGGACCATGCACCCTACATCACGGTGAATGAATCCGAGTACCATGGACTGCTGATAAGTTTGGATATACTATCGCAACATCCCAAAGGATGGATAATCGTGTGTAGAGACTCGAATCTGGTGATCAGACAATGCGTGGCGAAATAGAGTGTAAAGCCCCGCGGTTGCAAGTATTGCAACAGCGCGCGCTGAAACTCCTTCACGAATGGACCAACCATGACCTGCTGCATGTTAAACGGGAGTGGAACAAGAGTGCCAATCACATCACCACCACTGCCATGCGAGATGGGGCACGATGTGAGTTTGATGACGAAAAACATCTGTAAGAATTGGTTGATCTTAACAGATTGCCTGAGGTTATTACTTGGAAGGAAGATCCCACTGTCCCACAAGTGCTGGTGACGATGCGATCACGTAACCCTCGTCAAAAGCAATCGTCAACGTAGCCCGAAGTATCCATAAAAGGGATAAGGGTGGAACGTGTTAAAAAGGAACAAGACGAAGAAAAGTGGATCTGTGATTTGTGATGTTACTTGAATGGTAGCGTGTCACAATTGAGCGCAGACGAGGTGAATGAGTGCGCGAAAATTGCCGACAACTATGATGTCGATGAACAAGGGTTGTTTATCTACTGTGGAAATATGGCTAAAGGAAAAGCCAGCTGTGATCAAGATGGTCGAGATGAACGACGCTCCTTGATTAAGCTGGTCTTACCTGAAACCCTATATGCGGATGTCCCCCACCATTATCATGTGAGTTTGGAAGGAGGACACCAGGGTATAGGGCGAACATATCAGCGGATCAGACGTTACTTTCATTGGCGTTCTATTTCGCAGCGTACAAATATTCGTCGGGCAATGCGTGGATTGTGAGACGGGAAAGGGTCAACCTACGATCAAAGAGATGTCGCCTGGGAACATTGAGGCTACGTACCCGTTCCAAGTGATAGCCATGGATCATATCCCGTCGCTACCTAGTTCGACTGATGGGCATACGGAATTTTTGATATGTACTGATCTGTTCACAGGTATGGTGATTGCGAAAGTTAGATCGTCTCGTACAGCTCGGAAAGTCACGGAAAGCTACGAAGAATGTGTATTCCGACGATTTGGATCTAGTGAGGTAATTAGACATGACCGAGAACCCGGCTTTATGTCCGAGGTGTTTCGTGCGTTTAACAAGATCGGGGGAAAGCGATAGAGTGCCACTATGGCATACCGTCCACAGGCGAACGGCAAAGCGGAGAGAACGGTACATACGATTACACGAGCAATTAAGATGTATGTATCAGATGTCGGTCAGAAGGATTGGAGTTCGTATGCAGAGCGACTGGTATTCGCGCTGAATTCGACCCCAGATCGCATTCGTGGAGAAACACCGTTTTATTTGGCGTATGGGTGGGATCTACGATCATCGTTAGAATCGACGTTGCAACTGGGTGGAATTCGGCGCAAAGACCGCGATGCGCGTCAATGTAGGTACAGGATACAGAAAGCCTACCGCTACGCCCGTGATCAAGTGAGCACCCGACTGCACCAAGCAGTAGCAGGCCGAGCAGAGAAGAATAATGATCCAGTGACACCGCACAAGATCGAAGTTGGGTCTAAGGTCTGGTTATACCTCGATCGAGTGAAAGAAGGGTTCGCAAAGAAACTGGCGCATATGTGGCATGGACCCTTCAGAGGCGATGAGGTGATTGGTGATCGTGCTGCAAGGTTGATTACGGCTGGCACCGACTATCGCATATTTCCAGTCGTGCACCTATCCAAGTTGAAACTGGTCAAAGAATTTCCAAATCGACCTACTGCTGTGATAGCAGCTGGGGTAGAGGATCGTTTTGATTTCGATGAAGCTTTACTACCCGAGGACAGCTGGTAGAGGACCCTAGAGCCGGACGAATTTGAAGTTGATCGCATCACCGATGTCCGATCTGGTCGAAAGACTAGGTATGGAAGAACGTTACGCGAATATCAAGTCTACTGGAAAGGTTATGCCGAGCCGTCGTGGGTAGACGAGGCAGATCTGAACTGTGATGCTCTAATCAAGGACTTCGAACGAAAGATGATTACCAAACATCGGTTTGATGTAATGCAGGTGGATGAAGAGTCACACTAGTGCATGACCGACTAACTGACTGTGGAATTATGATTGAAGAACTTGTGATTGGAGGAAAAGCTATTGACGATACTTACGATTAATGGAGAAATAATGATTGACTTGAAGTGGTGAATTTACGGTGGATATTGCGCAATATGGTGATGGAGTAACGGCAGATGAGACAATGGAAGATCAGTTTATGTGGATATACTGAAAAATGACGAAGCAACGATTAGAATTACTATGATCAAAAATGTTTATCGATTGAAGAAGAAGAGATGATCAACAAGCTAGCTCGATCCGTAAAATTTGTGACGAAGGCGGGTAATCTTGTTGCCAGGATGATTGTCCGTGGAAAGATGGTACTGAATTCGCCAAGGCTCAAAGACGTCCACCTCGCACAACGCATCCTGCAAGGTCGAAGGCGGTGGGTCCGATAGGTACCCTGGGTACCAGGTGCCGTCGTCAGCCGGAGCGTATCTTAAGGGGTGATTAAGGGCCAGTGTAAAATCTCCGGATCCAAGAAAATGTCAAGATCGCACACCCCACTGGTCATGCCTTGCAGGACGAACTCCACGACCTCTTAGATGCTGCCCCGGCGCGGCTTCTACGTTGACGTCGACCCTGGTAAAATTCTTGAAAAAATACTTCGTGTTCTCGGAGGCCCTGATCTACGTGGAGGTAATGAGTGGACTCCCAGATCGCCTGCGCATGATGGTCCAAGAACGTCTGGTACCGCGCCTCGAAGTCAGCAAACCAGCCGACCGAGCGGAACGAGATGGGTGGCAACATACGCTTGAAGCAGTCCCAGGGGCGTCGCGAGTACAATAATTCCACTGCCGATTGGGTGATCAGGTGACTGCACCACTCATCAGGCGCAGGGGCGTCCGTGACGGTAGGGAACAACCATCCCACGGGGCGTGTCAAGTACTCGAATATCACTTGTACTGAGACGCTACCCAGATCGAAGCCGCTGAGTTGCTCCGAGGTCCACGGCAAGATGTCATCATCATGCGCACCATCATGCATCAGTATCAGTGACTTGAAGGCACCCGTGCGAGGGAAAAGAAATCCGGCAGTTTCTGGATCATGCGGACCTTCGCTGCTAAACCCGCTGATCGTGGGACTGGACGGAAATTGCGCGCCGAGTGAAGCAGAATAATCACCTTGAACATCAGCCGGTTGACCAGGCGGACAAGCATCATATGGCAACTCACGCTTTTCGGGAATAGAGGGGACTAGAGGTTGCTGCTTGGAACGGGAGGCGTATTTTGAGCGCCGAGCGCGTTTTTGGAGCGAAGAAGCCGGCTGAATGAAAGAACTCGTCGACGGACCGCTCGAAGGATTAGTAGACGAACTTGCAGCCAGATTAAGCCCCGCACTAGTGGAACCAGCGCTCGGGGTGATTTGCAGGTGCAATGCTACACCGGACAACATGGTCTGGATGTCTGAGAGCTGCGTACGCAGCTGCTCTGCCTCATCCTGAACGCGTCGAAACTCGTGGCGCAGTGCGTCACGGTCCACAGATGTGTGGTTGAGACGGTGCCGCGCCGTAGAAAGTTCTCCTTTCAACTTGGAATTCTGAATGCGCAGTCTTTCCAGCTCAGCCCTGTCGGCCGACACCGTGTCAAGGCGTGCAGATAACTCGTCATCCCGAGCATGGGCGGCAACGGGGTCGTTCATCTTTATGAGATTGGTCTCATTCTCCGTCCGGATACGATCACGTTGGATTTTTCGCTTGCGAGCCTTGGATGAGAGATTGGCCAGCTGCTCGGACAAACGCTTGTTCTCCTATAGGACGTGGTCGCGTTCGCGTTGCACCGTGATCAGGCGATGACGGAGTCGGTCGAGCGTTGCGTGATCTTGGGATTCCTCAAGACGCGAGATTTCTTGCGCCTGATGATCGACGGTCTCTTCGTGGACCGATAGTAGATACCGGTCCCGCGCACGGCCACTTCCAGATCACGTATCTGACCTTGCTGTTCGACCATATTTTTTTCGGATGTCTTCAGTCGGGACTTGAGGTTGTCAACGGTGGTGCGGACGTAGTCACGCAGGGGTGCGGCTCGCTCACGGAACCACACGGTCTGTTGCTCGCGGTCGGCGAGTTTACGTGCGACGCGTTTATGCCACTTCTTTTGTAGTCGGGCAGAGTCTTCAAGCATGGAGAGCGAGCCGGTCAACCCGACGATCTCCTCTTGCTGCTTGCGTATCGTCTCCTGCAGCGCGTGTATAGTCTCTTGCTGCGCGTAGGCCTGATTGACCGCCGAGATCAAGCTGTCGGCCGTGGAACGATCGAGTGATGAGCTGTCACGTGTGGCCACCTGCATGATCAACCTCGTGGAAGAAATGTAAAAATGAATGATCAAGGGGACCTGATCGGGGATGCTACAGTTGAATGAGTGGCAACACTCTGCTCACGTGCGACTCGCTCAAAGGAGACAGGGCAGATTGATGGGTGCGGACTGCACTACCCATGACGTCATCATTGATTGATGCCGACACATGATCGATGCTGTCATGACTAATGGATGGCAACGTGACAACCTTATGATCGACCCCCGCCCCAACCTCTGTCCGGCTGGTAAGGGGTTCAGGGACGGCTGTGGCAAAGCGTACCCTAAAATTGGTACGTGATCATGGGTATAATTGTGGACACCACTATAGGTGTGGCTGTGGTAAAATGTACCACAAATTTTGTCGGTACAATAGTCGGTACAACCGGTGGTACGATAGTGGGTACCCCAGTTGGTACGTCAGTCAATACAACTGTTGACACAACGGTGGCGGACATGGACGGGGCGTGGACGGGACATCTGAGACGATGCGACAGCCGGCACAGTTACCTAACGGTAACCTGAAGGTAAGCGAAGTAATCAGGTTGAATGGTCGACAAAATGCGTAGGAATGGGTAGTTCTGATTGGCTGATATTAGGGTTTTTGGTAGATATTAGGATATAAGCAGTAATACAGTTCTCCTTTTGCGTCCGATCGGTAAGGTCACCGAGGGGGAGGCGTGATCTATTCGCGCCTCCCTTTCTTTTGCATACGCACCCTTTACTTCCCGGTCGGGAGCACTTAGTGCACTTTTTGGCCCACCGGCAGACGTAAAGGTCTGGGGAACTCACCCTCAACTCCACCCGCTGTGTCAGCGGTTAATTTGTAAAGGTTTTTTTGGGGGGGAAAGTGTTCTCACCTCTTCCCCCATTGGTCCACGTTTGGCCCCTAGAAGTTCGGCTGCTATAAGCGCCCCATGGGAACTCTAGGCGGATTTTTATTGGAAAGTGTCGATCAGACCGTAGCTTATCGACCCCCCCTCGTAGGTCTAGGCTAAGAATACATTTCGATAGGGTATTCTGTTAGCTGATTAATACTCCAGAGGCTCCGTGATCGGGTGGTGAAGAATTCCGCTGCCTGATCAAGTACTCCTCCACTGATCACCACAAGATCATCGATCTGCAACTGCGCTCTGTGACAACAACTCGCACATCGCGCCAGCTTGTACAAAATCGACTACATTGATCACCGACTCTGATCGTCCCCTGATCAAAGGCCGGCGGTCCTGATCATCGACTTTTAGCTCCTTATCAAACCTGATCAAGCCTGATCACTGTTGATCAACGCCTTTTAGCGCCTGATCAAGCCTGATCACTGCTGATCAACGACTTTTAGCACCTGATAAAGCCTGATTAAGCCTGATCACTGCTGATTAACGACTTTTAGCGCCTGATCAAGCCTGATCACTGCTTATTAACGACTTTTAGCACCTGATCAAGCCTGATCAAGCCTGATCACTGCTGATCAAACCTTATCACACCTGATTCAAGCTTGATTGTACCTGATCACGCCTGATCAGCACATGGGTCGTTTCTTTACAAGTTTACCCAATCTTGCATCAAGGAATTGTCGTGTTTACATCCCTGCCACCTGGAGAGCGACCCACGCCCAAGCCGTCGGGTACACAAGGTGACCAGAAACACAATCAGTCAAGGACAACCCGAGGACCCTTCCGTTAGTCGTCAGTCCGGGCGCCGTGGTAACGCCTGATCAAGCGTCAAAACTTTGATCAGCCGCTCGATCACATACACAGCCATGAAAGTACATCGCTGGGTGTTTCTTCTGGAGTTCCTTCCAAGCTTTCTTATTCGCTGCAGTATTGTCGGTCACTGCTCCTGCGATTTTCACGCCATTTGTAGTCAATGTATTGATCATTCGGCCCAAATCACCAGCAATAAAGTCAGATGTATGCGCTTGCTCTTCTGTAGCGATATATTCGAGGAATAAAGACAACCTATCGACAATGATCATATAGTTCACAAAAGATTCGTTCTTAACATTGCTGCTCGCATCCGATGTCAGACATCCAATAGCATCAGATGCAGTCAATGCCTTGTCTGTTTCAGCCTTCACCCTTTCATAACATCGGTCCAAAGTTGGTTCTGCTAGGAACAACACTTAGTTGAGGCATTTAAGATCGCACATCCGGACGTGCGATCTTAAATGCCTCAACTAAGTGTTGTTCCTCAATTTTCTGAAATGAAGAACCCGTTATTTAGTAATTCATCGCGAGGTTATTTTCAATCATCTTCTGATCTGATCTTTTCAGGCGAGGAAGAGTGAATGCCTTAATAGAGGACTGCGAGTACAAGACCTCTGACCACGAAAAAGCTCCAGAATTAAAATTCTTCTTAGGCATTAGCTACTTGAGCCAATAAGGACGAGATTCTTCATCGATCTCCTTCATTGACTGCTTCAATGGAAGGCATTTGACGAGGTGGATTTTCACTCGCTCCGATTTCTTGTGGTATGTTATTGCCTTCAAACAGTGGCGACATTTGCTTTACACTCGTCGTTGGGGATCAGGGTCTTCCGTGACACTTCCCATAATGATGACAGCTCACGACCTTTCCGTTTACCTGGTCCAGGCTCGAGAGCATCGACGCTTTCACCCAAGTGTATTGTTGCAGTACCATAATTCAGAATGTGAACGATATAGGACCTATATAATAGGTCTATAGCAGAAAATAAACAAAACTGTGCCGCGGCAAAAAAAAAAAATTCTAGAGACATGAGCTGGGTTGGTTTAAACCCAAAAAAAACAAAAAAACGAAAACCCAAAAACCCAGGCCTGTCCATCCTTGCCAGGGATATCACCGCCACAAGGAGAGGTACTGATCACTATACTACACACGACTGGAGAAGCAGGGTATCGATCCCTGTACCTCTCGCATGCTAAGCGAGAGCTCTACCATTTGAGCTACATCCCCATCAACCGCACTTACACCCCAAACGAAAAAAATCGAATACATACACTTCCATGCGCCCTGAGCAATGTACAGTACTCATGGTCATCGTTCCGACATCATGTGTTGCACTACATTCAACCATTTCATCTTGCGTTCATATCCTTTGATCCAATTCGTCCAGACGAGGCAGTAACCACCTTTAGTCTGTTAACAATCACCAAAATACTATTTCGATCAGCGTCCAATAGTGAGGTACATACAAATAAGAACTGTACGTTCAGTGCGTACGTATCCGACCGTACAATATAATTCATGACCAGCTGTTTGTGTTAGTGTGCGAGCCGACAACAAGAATCAATCGTGATATATGTCGACTCTTGGTGTATTCAGTAATAGGATTCAAAGCATGACAAAAATTGCGTTTACTACGTTGCGTTAACTACGACCACGAGCACGGTCATGGTCAAAGAGTGCAGCAGAAAGGTAGTATGATGGATATAATATATAAGAGAGTAAGCCGTAATGATGGGTATAATTTGTAGGGTGTAACATGTAATGATGAGTATAATATAAGAATGAAACGTGTAAGAGTGCGCGTGACCGGATTCGAACCAGCGATATCACCGCCACAAGGTGAGGTACTGACCACTATACTACACACGCCTGGAGAAGAAGGGTATTGATCATGTACCTCTCGCATGCTAAGTGAGTGCTCTACCATTTGCGCTTCATCCCCATACACCGCATCTACACCCAAACGAAAAAAATCGAATACACACACTTCCATGCGCCCTGAGCAATGTACAGTACTCATGGTCATCGTTCCGACATCATGTGTTGCACTACATTTAACCAATTCATCTTGCGCTCATATCCTTTGATTCAATTTGTCCAGAGGAGACAGTAACCACCTTTAGTCTGTTAACAATCACCAAAATACTATTTCGATCTGCGTCCAAATAGTGAGGTGTGTGGAGAAGCGAAGGTGATTTTTTTGACTAGAATGTACAGGTATACCGTTGATCAAGTTGTAGCGATCGGGTTGGCTGAAAGGAGGGAGTATTTTGGGCCAACCGTGTGTCAGGAGTGTTAGGTACGCAGATTTAGGTGAGTCACACGATTTTGCATTTAGTTTACATATTAGGTTTTTTTGGATATTAAATATAGTGTTCGTTTTTCTTTGGTTCGCATAAGTCGCCACTCCTACCGTGGATTCATTGGGTGCAGAAGGATAACACGGTCCCCTCTAGCTCAACTTTCCCGGAAAAACGCGAAGCAGGCGCATAAGTCCTCCGGAAGTCCCACGACGGGAAGATCTCCTTTACATTCACTCACCCTCGAGTCTCACACGTTTGGAACGTGCTTCTTAACATTGTATTGGATGGTTCTACGCATCGCATCACGCGGTCCGCCCCAAATTATTCGCTGGGTCCCCACACAGCTACGCGTGGTCTGCCCCAGATTATTGGTTGGGTCCACACACCGCTTCGCCGTCTGCCTCATGTTATTATTGTATTTGGAGTGACGATTTCCGCTCCATTTGCCGATCGGATTGTTTGAATTATCTATCGTTGGTTTTCGGTACAAGTACCACAGAAGCGGTACACCCACATCGGTACCTATCAAGATCCCTACTGTCCAACAAGTGTGTAACCACCCATACCAATGGGTACACAAGGTTAGATGATTGAATACAAATCGGACTCGGCGTCCTGCAGTGCTGATCGGTCGCCCGATCAGCACACAGGCGAAAGTTCACGTGGTACCCCCCCCCCGTAAGTTGGTCGGCTGGGCGCGATGGTGGTCAAGTTCCGGACACTTCGGTTTTCGATTTCGAACTGGACTCTACCACATAAACTACATGGAAAATCGTGTGACTCACCTAAATCTGCGTACTTAACACTCCAGACACACGATTGGCCCAAAATACTCACCCCTCACCCCTTTCAGCCAACCCGATCGCTCCAACTTGATCAACGGTATACCTGTGCATGCTAGTCAAAACATCTCACCTTCTCTTCACCACAGGAGTAATCCGTAATGATGGGTATAATTTGTAGGGTGTAACATGTAATGATGGGTATAATATATAAAAATGGAACGTGTAAGAATGCGCGTGCACGGATTCGAACCAGGGATATCACCGCCACAAGGTGAGGTACCGAAAACTATACTACACACGCCTGTAGAAACAGAGTATCGATTGCTGTACCTCTCGGATGCTAAGCGAGCGCTCTACTATTATAGCTTCATCTCCACTTCTTAATTTACTTCGTCGAGCACACGTGCAGAAGGAAGTGCTACTATAACCAGCCTCCAATTACCATATAATCATCTCCATGATGAATATGTGGTGAAGCGAAGAAGAAATTGTATGGTCTGTTTATACCGGTATACCGTTGATCGGTTTGGAGCAATTGAGTTGGTTGAAAGGGGAGAGGATTTTGGGACAATCGTGTGTCAGGAGTGTTAAGTACAAAGCTTAGGTGAGTCACACGATGTTTCATGTAGTTTACATATTAGGTTTTGTATGGATATTAAATATAGTGTAAGTTTTTCTGTGTTTCTTCTTCTTAAGCATAAGTCGCCCCCTTCTACTACGGAGTCTTTGGGGGCGGAGGGTTAACAAGGTCACCTCCCGCTCAACTTACCCGGCCGGGACGCGTTAGAGACGCACTTGGCCCGCCGGAAGTCCCACGATGGGAACGCGTAGTTACACAACGACGCTCACCCTCAGGTCGCGCACGTTTGGAACGTGTAATTATTAATTGGAAAGGTTACTATTGATTGGAAAGGCTATTGGAAAGGTTAGGTGGAGATCTCATTGGTGGAGCCCCAAGCTATTGGCGTATAACGATGTGCGGACCGAACCAATAACTTTTGGGGAAGATCGCGTATAGCGATGTGTGGACATAACCAATAACTTTTGGGGAAGATCGCGTATAGCGATGTTGGGACCCAACCAATAAAACGAGAGATCGATAAACCAATAAAGAACAGCCAAGCAAGAGTATCGCGATCTACCCCAAAAGTACACTGTAATTAAATATACACTAGAATGTTGGTTATTGAAGTTTTTAGGGTGCAGATTTCCGCCCTAGACACACCTTTCCCCAGAAGTGTATCATCCATATAGATCGCCCTTAGTTCATATCGCGCGACGGTCCAGCGAATGTGTATCCACCCAAACCAATGGGTACAAAAGGTGAGAAGCGTCAAAGAAAATCGGACCAGGTGTCCTGCAGTACAGATCGGTCATCCGGTCGGGGTACAGACGAAGGTTCGCGGGGTAACCCTCCCCCATAAGTTGGTCGGCTGGACACGATGGTGGTCGGGTTCAGGACACTTCGGTGTTCGAATTTAACCACACCCGCTGCGGGATGAATCACCTCGAGTATCTACCTGACTGTAATATGTTTTTCCAAGCTGACGAGGAATTTTGAAGTTGTAGACAGTGGACAGTAAGCTAGTACTTGTGACTGATCCGCTGCAGTTTTAGTGATAAGGTGGACCAATAAGAGACTAGTGGCCCGGTCTCGTGAGATGGATTCAGTCTCCGGACTTTCAACACCAACGGGATCAAAAAGAACGGTCACTTACTCATCGAGAACCTGCTCATGAAACACAGCCTCTCTTGCGTCCGAGAACCCAAACTTCGAGACTCGCATCATCTCGCTACACTTGCTTTCAACGATGATGTAAGCTTTCAACATGAGTTGTTCGTCAACGACCACAACGCTTCATCCCTCGTCGCGCCACCTAACCGATCAGGTGGGGGTCCTCACAGTGCTCCGGTCTGACTTTCCCGGGTACGAGGCAGCAAAGGAGCTCCCAGATCTGTCTGTTCTTGGCCGGTACCAGGTGGTTGACGTTGTAGTCAATCAAGCCTCGATCTTCATCCACAACGTGTACTCTCCGGTGGACAACGAAGAGAAAGCGGTATTTTTCGAACATCTCCCGGTAGACGTGTTTGTCGACAACACCACGCACATCGTTCTGGGCGACCTAAACACAGCACTAAATCCGATTGTGGACGCTTCTGGGCCTCGTTCAACACGATCCACTTGATGAAGCGCGTGTGTGAGCTGGATTCGCCAACTCGGCGTCGTTGATGCGTGGCGGATCCACCACTCAGACGAGCGTGTCTTCACCGGACCGCATCTTCGACGTAACCATCTCGACAACATCCTGCGTTCTGCGGAGCTGTCTACGGTGATTCAAAGTATTTTAAACCGAAGGGCGATGGATATCACCTGGCACTTCACGTGACTCTGCGATCCATGGCTCAGATTCACGGACGGGGATTCTGGCGTTTCCCAGCGAAGTTACTTGACTATCCGGATGTAGTCCAAGCTATCGAAGCTGAAGCACAAGATGTTCGGCGGCAACTACGCCAGTCGTGAAACACAGGCAAGACGTGGAATCACTGGAAGCGCGAGACACTCAATCTGATCCAAGCGTTAGACAAGAGGTTGCGGGGCCAACAGGAGGAAGCAGTTCGTGCGGCACACAGAACGCTCACCACTGCAGATGAGCGGTACCGACGAGATGGTGGTGAGGCATCACATATTGCGTTCCATACCGCGCTTCATCCTTACAATGACTGTGTCTCTACATCTCAGGCGTACAACCAAGACACTGCTTTTTACTTCCAGCCTTCTGCGACAGAGACGTCGTTCAAGTACTTCTTCCAACCGCTTGATGTTTTGCTCCGACGTGTCAGCATCGAGGAAGTGCGGACGGCAGAAGGTGACCTGTAGAACAATCCAGCCGACATATCCGAGGTGTTTAGGGATCACTGGGGTTCGATCATGGGGTATCAGCTGGTCAGCCACCAGAACCAAGTGACGCGGCCATGGAGCGCCTGATTAGGACCATCGATAAGACAATCTCGGACGACGAAGCGTCAGATCTCAATGCTCCCATTACTGCCAGCGACCTGGCTACATCCATTAGAAAGATGCGGGCTCATTCCGCACCCGGTCTGGATGGCTTCACGGCAGACTTCTACCAAGTCGCACGGGACGTGTTCGGAGAGTGTCTCGCAATCGTGTTTAACTTCCATCTCGACCGCGGCTAACTTCTCCCATGCCAACGTCAATATGCCATCAGCTTGCTACACAAGAAGGGCGAGCGTGCAAATCCGGGAAACTACCGACCCACCGCGCTCATGGAGGTTGATATCACAGCGCTGTCGAAGGTGCTTGCCTTCCGGCTACAAGCATACCTCCTCAAGCTCATCCATCCTGACCAGAAGGCTTTTGTGAAAGGTCGGTCACTCCATCATCACGTCCGGTTCCTGTCGGAACTCCAGGACCTGGTGACGCAGTGGGATGAAGAAGGCTACGCATTGTTCCTCGCTTTGATAAGGCTTACGATCGGGTCAACTGGACCTACATGTTCAAAGTTATTAGCCGGATGGGCTGCGGTGGCGGGTTCTTGCGCTGCGTTCAACTCTTGTACACTCGACCGCAAGCACACTTCCTGATCAATGGCCATGTGCAATAATCCATCGAGCCGACACGCTGAGTCAAACAAGGGGATCCACTCTCTGCGTTGTTGTTTCTTCTCGTGGTCGAGCCGCTTGGAAACTTGCTTCGGCAACACGAAGAGTCTGGAATATGTATCAACAATGACTTCACGGTGACCAGCATCTTCTTTGCGGACGACTCAACGCTTCTCAGCAACTCTCATTACGGGGTACAAGCACAGCTCGACCTTGTTGATGAGTATTGCGGGGGGTCAGGTGCGAGGCTCAACAGGACCAAGTGCGTGTTGATGAGTCTCAACCGGTCGAAGGCCGCGCCTCCAGTAGGTGATCTCCAGTTGTTGGGCTTCAATGACTTCGTTAAGTATCTCGGTCTTCTTTTTGACCAGCACACAACGGACGACCAACTTGTCCAGTTCTTGACAAGCGCTTCTACGATGGCTTTCAGTCGTGGCACCGGAGAGCACGTACGATTGCGGGTCGCCTTCGCATTGTTCATACAATGGCGTTGTCTCGGCTGTGGTACTACATTGGGTACGTTGTGGTTCCTCACCGTCTGCTGAACCAATGGCAAGCTGATCTACATTGCTTCGTCCTCGGCAGACGGTATAAACGCGGAGAGCGGTACTTCCGGCTGCTCCCGAACGAGTTTCTACGCAAGCGCCGTGATGATGGTGGGATCCAGATCCCAAACATTGTCGAACGGGTAAAACGTCAGCGTATCCAGCTACTTTTCCAGTTTGTGCGCGACTCCGACCCGTCTGTCTGCAACTGGGCTACACCAAGCATGCAGCTCATTGCAGGTTTCTTCCCAGAGTGGGGTCCAGGGAAGCACCTCGAATTTCTGACCGTGAACCCCAGGCGTCACGGTTGTGACCTCAACTGGTCAATCCTGTCGACTTCGTGGCGCACAACGTGGCAAGATTGGTCATCTATTCAATGGCCAGTCACGTGACAAGACCTCCAGAAAAACGAGTAGCTTGCATATGCACTACAGGAACCAATCTGGTTCCACGACGACCCGACCTTCCAGTACGAGTCTCGGTCGCGAGTTGTCGATCACGTCAGTCCACACCGCAGCTTGTACATGGTAGTTCAACCGCAACGCAGCTTCCTCCGCCACATTGCCTGTGCCTTCCGGATGAGGACCCTTGCCTACATGCTGTGTGACGATGGGCGCTGGCCTTCGGAAGACATTTTTGCCGAATCTCACATCGACTACACGCACCCTGCAGTTCGGCCTTATCATCAGTTTCAGTGGCTAAAAAAGCTGCATCGAGAGCTGACGCAATTGTTTCAACGAGTTGTGGACCTTTGTGACGCGAGCGCAGTCGACGTTCTCCCAAGGGCGTCTACCAACTTTGCCCCCTAAGTTGGAGTAGGTGTCAAATGTCAGCATTATGTTGTGCCACGCGTCTCTCGATCACAAGTTTTGAAGCTTCTCCAGAGGCCGGAGACACACACTAGGCCTCATCCAATCGTCTTGCATGACAACATAGCGTCTGAATCTGACGTGAAGCGTTTCGCGCGGCTGCGGAAGCATCTCCGACGTATCCTCCTGCCGATTTACGAGTACCTGCAATTCCGGGTATGCCTTGAGGTTTCTCCCAGTTCGATCACGGTTCCTTTTTGTGTCGGCTATGGTCCAAGACATCATCTATTGTCCCCGGGAAGGATGTAACTCCGTTGAGCCCGAGCGTAACTTATTCTTCGACTGTGCTCTCGCTCGTGCCTTGTGGTCCAACATCACCCGAGACTGGACGTCCATCTATACTTGTCCACCGAGTTGGAACCAGATCGTTCTCGGTCGTGTGGTGAAGAGGATTCAAAAATTTTAGTCACTTTGTGCCAGCGGTACGCCGATCAGCTTATCAGCGATCGGATTGGTGGAAAACAAGGAAGCTTTTAAGCATATCGTGTGCAAGAAGTGTCAAGAACGCAGATTTTGGTGAGTCACATGATATTGCGTGTACTTTACATATTTCATGTTTGTACATATTGGGGACCGTAGGGAGATAGGATTGGTAGTTTTGGTTTTTCCTTCTAAGCGTCTTTGGTTTTTTCCGTCTTTCTTGGTCGTTAACACTCACAACAAGGAAGTCGTTCGCATATTTGTACAGTACATCATTCGCCTCCGCACGCCGCGGAGTGTTTGGGAGAAGAGGGTCGAGTAATCCCCTCTAGCTCATTATACCCGGCCGGGACGCGTTACAGACGCACTTGGCCCGCCAGAAGTTCCTCGACGGGAGTACGCATTGGTCGGCTTTGCAAGCCCAAGTTACACACGTTTGGAACGTGTAACCAAGTTTTTTGGATTATTACGCGGAGATATCGTTCGTGGAGTTTGTCACGTTCTCTTTGGATCTCCACATTGGAATATTGGTCTTTTCTTCTCATATTGGTTGGGCTCTACGATCGATTAAGCGATCTTCCCTTTGGAGTATACTTACTTTAAGTATAACCGGTTTGCCCGTACCCAGGGTGAAGAGTTACGCCCAAGGTACACCACCCAGCACGGTCTCGCGTTTAAGACCCGAATCGATTTACAGCGACGATCCACCAAGTGTGTAACCAGCCCATTCCTTCGGGTACACAAGGTGAGATGGAGACGCGAAAATCGGACCAGGCGTCCTATGCTGATGATCAGTCGTCTGATAGCAGCGGACAATCAGATCGGATCGTAGGAGAAGGTTCGCGGGGTACCCCCCCCCCCGTCAGTTGGAAGGCTGGCACGATGGTGATCAGGTTCTCGACACTTCGGTGTTAGATATTGAACTTGACTCCACCACAATGGTGCGCGTGCCCGGATCACTTGGTGATCGTGGATATCACCGAGATGATATCTCGTCAAAGATTGATTATAATGAATTAAATGTGGAATCGTTCTGGAGAGGACATAAGGAACGGCTATCGCCTTATGTTCTCGTTGTCGATAAGGATGGCGATGTCCGATCTGGCCGGGTGGAGGACTAGATCGGGATTAATAAGTGTTTTCCTCCCCATAAGGCTCCCACCGGAGCCGATCGGGACTATAGCAAGTCTTGCTATAGTTCCGGAAAGGATCAGGACTTTTGTCCTGATCCTATGCCTTTGAATGAACGATTTGATGAAAAAACTAAAGATGAAAACGATTTGGAGGCTGATCGGAACGATCAGATCCACTTTCCCAAGGTCCCCAAGCAAAGGCTGGGAATGCCACTCGATGAAGATGACTTGGAAGAAAAGTCGCAGGTCGGGGATGGGTTTATCAAGGAAGAAGACCTGACCAGGATGTATTACATCCACGAGTTAAAGCGATTTATTCGTGAAGACCAGGTCATGCAGATCTTAAACCCCCAGATACCCGATCGCCTTCTCTGACCCACCACCGAGCCGATCCAAAGCAATCGGCCGTTGCTATTGGTGAAGAACCTGCTGTTGATGTTGGCTGAGGTCGGCATAAAAGTGCAAAACCTCGCCAACGTACATAAGGTGTTTGATCTGGACACTTGTAAGCTGGAGTTGTCGATGTAGACCCTCCATGATCATTTGGTGCCGTTGGTGGGGGCGGTTCGCCGCCCAACTCCCACCGAGGCATTGAAGGTCGCTGAGGCCACGGCAGCACACGATGATGTGTGTTCCGATGATAAATCGCTGTATCAGTCTCCACCTGCCTCTAATAGCTCATCGGAGTTGGAGGTCGGTGTTGAGCAGATGACCATGGGGGTGGATCATACCCCATGGGAGCATAAAAAGGACGTGCGGCAGCATGGGGCTGCATGCCGGTCAGGGCCCCAGGTGTAGCCGGTTCGTATACGCACGGTGCGGCTAGCGCACAGAGGGAGACTTTTCCTTAAAGCGGCGTTCGCCGCTACTTAGCCGATACGCCCTTATAAAGGGCTTAGGAGGAGAGAGCTCTCCTACTCGGGACCAAGATTCCCGGGTTGGTTTACTGTAGCCTTTGCTCGTACCTAAACGGCAAGGCTCCCTTACTAAGGTTGTAGCTAAAGGGAGGGCTACCTTTACGCTACCGCACTCACTACACGCGCGACCGGTCGAGGTCGTGCGTCTGTAAGATAGAGTGAAATGTAAACTGAATATATTTAATATATAATTAGCCTAAATTAATTTAAACTAATGTAAACTATATGTAATACTAAGTAGAACATACCAAATTCGTACCTTGCTAAAATGTAGTGTACACCACCTGTGTACCGACACGTGGATGGATGACACGCCACCCCCAAAGGCTCCTGCCCTGATTGGTTAAAATAACCAATGGTTCAAAACCTTCGAACCAGTCAATACTGACCCCAACCGTAGTGTAATCACATACACCACCTACTAAATGTGACTCGAATGTAACCCTGTTACATCCTCCCCCATCAAGAGTATTTTACACAATAACAAAATTTTGTTGGAGAACTCCAACGCCTCTACCTCTGGCTATCCATGAACACTTTCATGTGTGCTAGGGAGTCTCCTCTAGAGGAGGTAGACTATTCCGACAACTCGGAGGTGGATGCCCTTGGGGATATCTCCCCAACGGTTGACCGCTCCGACAACGCCGAACGGCGATGTCGGCAGCCTAATACGTTCCTCACACGTGGGTAAAATGCACTAACTAGTGCGCCACCCCTGCCCATGTCAGATGATACATCCGGATCTCCAAAAGCGATCGTCACCAATGAGCTAGACGCAGCTCAAGAAACCCAACTCGCCGCACAGACACTAAGGGCTGCGTTGCGCGCCCCGAAACGCCCGTCACGGGCGGCCTAAAATTTTGAAGGTCCTCATGACCTTTCAAAGTGGGCTAGGCGTGTGTTAAGGACTGGATTAGCATCCTATACCCCTGGACCTGCGGCTGAACAGCCGTATCAATGCGAACGCCGTGAGAAACTCCGGCAACAACTGCTTACGCAAAAGCAGTTCACTAGCGTGTCATACCGAGAACGCCTCGACAGGAAGGCACAGGGTTCCCCTGTTCAGAACCTTCGCGAGGTTCCTATCGTTCTTTCTCCGGGAGAGAGTACTGATGATGCAGAGAAGAAGTTTCGCGCTTGGGCGGAAGGAGAGAAGTTTCCCCCAGCTTCAATGAGCTGCACAACAGCTATTACCGTCGTGACATTTGGGTGGAGAGGGCGTTGCGCCTGGCATTCGCCAGAGCCAAAGCGATGGAGCTATTACGTGCTCCATATTGCACGCGCTACGCCAGCGCCCCTGTCTCCACCACGGTACTAGAGGACAGTGTGAGCGCCACATCTGCCTCCGGCGAACTCCCAATTACTGGGAGTGAAGGGGCTTCTCGTGCCCCTTTGGTCGTTGACCTGCAGAGGGATTCTCCCGCTCGAAAGCGTCAACGACGTCGCGGCAATCCTGCTGTAGGGGAGTCTCGAACTCCCACGAACTCTGTGGGTGTAGATAACCCTTCCACTTCACCAGCTACTGGGTTTGACCCGATGATGGCGTCGCGCCATCAGACGATCCACATAATGGAGTATCCTCCTCATCGAGCATTAGAGGAGGAGGTCGCGCAACTGCGACGTGAGATTCGCGAGCGCTGTGATAGACACAACCATCGCATCCATGATGTCCACGAGGGACTTTGCGATGAGTGGGATGCCAATGAACGCTTCTAAAGGCGGCTTGCCTCTCTCGAAACGACCGTTGCGCAACTTCGTGGTCGCATTTTAGCCCTTTCGGGCTTCCTCTTCCCTGACTTGTCTTACGGCTCATATGGCTATTAGCCTTACCAACCCCCTCCAAGAGGGGACCCACCTCCGGGTTCTGGTATGACTTAATCATACCCACATAGAAGGTTGTATGCGTACGCATCGCCTTCGGGATGTCCAAGTTATACGATAAGCCCTTTCGGGCTAGTACCTTAAAAGGCTGGGGCGCAGTTTATTGCGCAACACGTTGGAAACTGCATGTGTAGGAAGATTTTTAGCGTTTAATAAAACACTTTCTCCTACTTTGTATACCTTTTCGTTACGCCGCCCCTTGCGATCAGCTTGCTCCTTATGCTTGTCTTGGCTTTCCGCCATGGCATCGCAGACGTGTCGTAAGACACTAAGGCGCGTCGATAAAAACTTATCGATGTGCTTTCGCACAGATACAGGGCTGACATCAGGGGATCCTCCCCCCTCAAGCCCTGGGACACACACACGTAGCGTCAACGGAACCCTCGGATTTACTAATCCGTTCACGTAAAACGGGGTAAACCCCGTAGATGCGTGGACCGAATTGTTGATAGCAAATTCGGCCATAGGAAGCATCTCACTCCAACCCTTTGGAGAATCCGGACATAAACTCCGGAGAATATCCTCCACAACGCGATTAACGCGTTCCGTCTGACCGTCCGTCTGCGGATGATCCGCAGTGGACATGAGGATCTTGATGCCTAGCACCTTAAACAACGCTCCCCAGAATTGTCCCGTAAAACGGAGATCCCGATCCGACACAACGGAATCGGGTAGACCATGCTGTCGAAAGAAACGGTATAGGAACACTTTCGCTGTTCCTTGTCCATCAATGGACTCTGGCACCGCCGCCAGGTGAGCCATCTTGCTCAAACGGTCTACAAAGACCAATATGCCGGTGTTCCCGGCCTTATCCTCGGAAAACCGAAGATAAAATCTATACTAATGGATTTCCAACACTCCGTTGGAACCGACAAGCTCGCCAAAGGCGCAGCTGAACTTGCAGAGGGTTTAACCCTCTGACACGTCTCACAGGTGCGTATATACGCACCCACCCACTTATACATGTTGGGCCACCAATACAAAGCGCTTAAAGAGCTGTAGGTCTTTTCCCGACCTAAATGACCCCCGGTAGGGGCGTCATGCGCCTCAAAGAGGACTCTATACTTCAGTTCCTCATCATTAGGAACTACCACCCGCGGTGTGTCCTCCGCGCTCGTGCTGTAATATATCAAACCGTCACAGTACCTGTAACGGTGTAAACGAGCTTTAGCTCGATTTGACAGGGTTGGCTCAGACGAGCCAAGTCCCTTTCCACCCAACGCACTGATAAGCGCCGTGCACTGTGGGTTTTTCTCATACGCCTGGCGTATGAGATCCACCACAGACGAGGTGACGAATGTCGCGTGAGCGAGCTCGTAATCGGGACGACGCTACAACGCGTCTGCAAGCACGTTCTGCTTTGCAGGTTTATACTTAACCTCAAAGTTGTACTCCCCAAAGAAGGAGAGTCAAAGGACCATCCGTTGCGAGAGATGAGGCGACTTTGTCGCTGTCCGTAAGGACGCGTGGTCAGTATAAACCACGAACGGCTTAGAGACGAGTAGGTGAACCCTGAATTTGACAAGAGCATACTTCATTGCAAGTAGCCCTTTGTCATGAACGGTATAATTCCGTTCCGCAGCTTTAAGCTGCCTCGACTCAAACACAATCACGCGTTTCCTTCCTGCATCGTCTGCTTGTAACAAAGCACATCCTATTGCGAAATCGGAGTCGTCGCAGACGACACTAAATGGTTTCCCAGAAGCTGGGAGATCAAAAACGGGAGCTTTTAACAAGCTCCCCTTTACTTCTTCAAAAGCGTTTTGGTGTTTGGTTTCCCAACACCAATCAACATCCTTCTTAAGAAGGTCGGTTAATGGCTTCGCCATTTCAGCGTAGTTATCGCTGTACTTGTGGAGATAATTGGATAATCCAATCCACTTCCGTAAATATCTAAGATTTACAGGCGAAGGCCACTCCACAATGGCTTTCACCTTCGGGGGATCCGCCCGCACTCCATCCTTACCGATGAAGCATCCGAGGAAAGGAATTTCCTCAGCACCAAAGATACACTTGGATGCGTTTGCATATAACTTATGCTCTCGCATACATTAGAGCACTGCTCGAAGGTGTATAAGGTGCGTCTGAACATCAGACGAGTCGCCTTCCGCGCGAATATGAACGAATATATCGTCAAAGTACGTCTGAGCGTACTTTCTGTGAGGGCGGAAGAGTTGAGTCACCAAGCGATTGAAAGTCGCTGATGCATTGGAAAGCCCCTGTGGCATAACAAGCTACTCCCACATCATGCCACTAGGCGTGCTGACCGCTGTAAGCGGAATATCGGACGCTCGCATGAGCACCTGATAATACCCGTCCACCAGATCTAAGGCACTGTACACAGTACATCCCGCCATATTATTCTGGAGGACATCTTTCCGAGGAATCGGAGTCTTCATGGGTACAGTAGCTGTATTCAGCTTGTTGTACGCATGCACAATGCGCCACTTTACGTTCGGTTTACGAACACAAAAGGTGGGAGATGAGTGGGGAGACTTGCTCTCCCGCACCATCCCTGCCTCTTCTTTGCCCTTGAAGAATGCGTCGATGACGTCGCACTACGCCTTGGAGAGAGGCCAATGCCTAGTGACGCAGTATTTGGTTCCAGGAACCAAATCAATTTCATGTCGGACTCCCCGATCCGGTGGTAACCCCATCGGCGGGTTGTCACTAATGACATCTCCAGATTCCTTCAGTAAGGAATGGTAAGGGTCCTCAGGATCCGCAAGGATCTTGATGCCGCTTAGGGCATTTAATGCCTGTTTGGTTTTCACCAAAATTGACTCGTTCATCGTGGATGAGGATTTCAACTCCTCTTCCGGACGCAACACGACGACCTCGTCGATTTCACCTTCTCTCAAAGCAGTTCCAAACTCGTGGAAGGACATCTCCTCCAACGACAACAGTTTGCCTACCCCAGGCAACCGTTCCAGGCTTACGCCTTCTGTGACAACACCTGTCACACTATTCAGCATCCGATAGGACTGCTGACT
Source organism: Peronosclerospora sorghi (assembly GCA_026184515.1). NCBI lineage: Eukaryota > Oomycota > Peronosporomycetes > Peronosporales > Peronosporaceae > Peronosclerospora > Peronosclerospora sorghi. The sequence continues at coordinate 25,070,523 of CM047582.1, read as the reverse complement.
ACTGGCCTCGGGACTCATCCCGAGACCCGGATGGGGGGAGTCTATTACCCCATCTATTGGAAGCGCCTCGCGCCTATCCACAGAGGTCTCTACCTCTACCACCGGTGACTCGCCGGTCTCACCTACAACGGCGTAGTCGGAATCATTTCCGACGTGCAAAAGAGACGAACTACGGGTCTCTTTTCTTGGAAGCGCCTCGCGCTTAACCACAGGGGTCTCTACCCCTACCACTGGAGTCGCCTCAGAGGAATCCACCTCTGCTACTGACAACTCACCAGTCTCACCGTTCACGGAGTGGGGATTAACCGCCGAATCCCCCTCGTTAAGGAACTCTTCCTTAACGACATTGGGAATGATCATCTCAGAAATCCCAATCTCTGGTATCTCTCGCCAGAAACGCTTTTGCGATCGAGCAAAGGTGGGTTCATGACTCGCCAATGCTTCACCCGACCGCGGGTGCGTTGAGCCAATGGGCTTAGACTTCCAGTATATCCATGGCTCGTGGCGTTCCAGCCACTTCATGCCCAGAATGAGGTCATAACTTGAGTCCAAATCCAGGACTAGGCAACGTTCTAAGCTGTCAAAGTGTTCAAACTTCAGCTTAAGTTCAATCGAGACCTTGGGTACAGAAACCTGTACGCCCGTCGCAAGACGGACCGTGACAACGTCACGAGAACCTACCTCTAGGGCCTCGGCATACAGCCGACTCTTCTCTACAGAAGCCCGTCCGACATAATTGTCAGACGCTCCAGAGTCTATCAAGACTCTCCAAGGCTTATCAAAGCCTTTCACGTCCGCAAGTACTACCAGCAAACCTGGCTGGTACACCAACTCGATGCTAGAAAGCACCGTTTCCCTCCGGGATTTGTGCTGTCGTCCCCTACCCTGGGGATTAACAGCACTGAGGGATCTCCCAGTAGGGCTCCCCGCACCTACTGGGAGCCGTCGTTTCCCGACGGCTTGGGCAAGGGCTTTTTCCCAACCCTTGGCCCCTTGTAGCGAGTGTCTCGCTGGGGATTTTTCGGACATCTGTTCCGCAGATGATCCGTGCTTGCACACAAGAAGCATCTCAGCGACCCATGCCGCTGCAACATAGCTAAGAGCTCCGCCTCGAAGCTCTGCGAAAAGAGTCAGTGTGATTCTTAGCGGGAGGTTTCTCCTCCGCTTCGACGTGACTAAGGTTCATGGGTTCGGGACCGACCTTAGAGGAACGGAAGTTCCTCTCGGCGTTAAACGCCATCTTAAACGCCTCCTCCAGGGATTGGGGTCGGCATCGGAACAGTTCCGAACGTGCTGGCCCTTCTTTCAGTCCTCCCATGAACACGGGAATGGACACATCATCCGAATACGCTTTCGCGTACATCCCTGACAACAGGGTCTTCAGTTCTTGGACATACGTTTCCAAGTCCCTAGTGCCCTGACGGCACCTCAAAAACGCCAACTGATTCTGGAAAACCAGATCAGGTGTAGCGAACATGCCCATAAGCTTATGCTTAAGGACTTCCCAGGATGGGAACGCGCTCGTGACCGAATCCGGACACGTAAACGCCCATGTACGGGCTTTGCCCGTACGATGGGTCAACGCAAGTCCCACTTGCAAGTGATCAGCGATCACATTCGCTGTGGCGAAGGCCGTTTCGACCTCTCGTAACCACACCTAAAGGTTGTCACCCTTCTCTCCGGTGAACTCCTTTATCTTAAACGATAACGGGGGGAACACCCCCGTGGAACGACTTCCACCTAAACTCGCCTCATGGGCTATGAGGGCATTGACCCTTGCCCTTACGTACTCAAGGCCCTGATTCACCCCTTTCAGAGGATGTCTTAGTCTACCAACACAGGTGTTGGATTGACTACAAGTGCTACCAGATGTAGACGGTGCGTATACGCACGGTGCGGCTAGCGCACAGAGGAAGACTTTTCCTTAAAGCGGCGTTCGCCGCTACTTAGCCGATACGCCCTTATAAAGGGCTTAGGAGGAGAGAGCTCTCCTACTCGGGACCAAGATTCCCGGGTTGGTTTACTGTAGCCTTTGCTCGTACCTAAACGGCAAGGCTCCCTTACTAGGGTTGTAGCTAAAGGGAGGGCTCCCTTTACGCTACCGCACTCACTACACGCGCGACCGGTCGAGGTCGTGCGTCTGTAAGATAGAGTGAAATGTAAACTGAATATATTTAATATATAATTAGCCTAAATTAATTTAAACTAATGTAAACTATATGTAATACTAAGTAGAACATACCAAATTCGTACCTAGCTAAAATGTAGTGTACACCACATGTGTAACGACACGTGGATGGCTGACACGCCACCCCCAAGGGCTCCTGCCCTGATTGGTTAAAAACCTTTCGAACCGGTCAATACTGACACCAACCATAGTGTAATCACATACACCACCTACTAAACGTGACTCGAATGTAACCCTGTTACACCAGGAGCCCCCACAGGTTTCAGTACCTCCAAAGGAGGATGCCAACACGCTTCCCATGACCCAAGCTAACGTCCAAGCCATTTTTGAGGAAATGATGGATCGTTTCATGGGAGACCGATGCCTATCGCCTCCGCACCCGCATACCCAGGACCGATCTGCCCGGCAAAATATCAATACTTGCCGGGATGTTGAGATGAAGTCAGTGGAATCAACGGATAAGGCTACCCGAGGTGGCAGACCAGTTGGAAGATGAAGACGCAAGCCGCAGCCAGCCTGACCGCGCCGATCAAGCGAAAACAGCGATTTCGACATGGAGTCGATCGGCGATCCGGATGACCACTATGGGTCAGACGGTGCAGGTGCGGGCCGAACGCGCAGGGATAACTTATCCTCTACTACCGCCTTTTATTTTGTATCTACTGCGATCCCACGCATTCGCATGGCTGCGACCACTGATCTCAAGGATGTCACTGGCAAGGACGCCGACATGGAGCAATCCAGATCGTGGTTTGTTCGGGTCAAGTCTGCTTTCTTGCGGGATCAGACACCAAAAAAGGAACGTTGTTTAATCTTCAGAGATCTGCTGAAAGGACCGGCTGCGAACTGGATCCAACAGTTGAGTCGGGATGTCCGATCTGACTGGGATCTGCTATGTTCAGAATTGGAGGGGCAGTACTGCAACTCCGGATTCTCTAGCGCCCGAAAATACCATCATATGCAGAAGCGGGATGACGAGACGCCAATTGAGTACTTGCACCGTTTGAACGTAGCTGCAATTTGCGCCGGGATAGTGATCAAGGAAAGCAACCCGCCGACCGGTGCCGCTATGGAGCACGTGGAACACTATATCAGTACTCTTGGTGACCAATATCTGGCAGATGAGCTCACTCTGCTGCGCCTCAAAGATGTGGGGGAAGTAGGGCAGACGTTGCGGACGTTGCAACACTCACGCAGCATGAGGGCGAAGGGCGCCGTTGGATCGGGTCGCTACAGATCTAAGACCCATACCGATCCGGTGAAGAGTCCTCTGACCAGATCGGCCCGTGATGTTAGGCGATAGCGACTGAAGAAAGCACTGGATCGGAAGAAAAAAGTAGCGGTCAGTCCAGTTGGGAGTCAGACGAAGACCAATATCGTCACATCTTCGTCACGGAACCTGCCCCAAGAACCAGATCGACGCCTGACCAGGCAGATAGGAAGGGCAGGAGTGGGACCAAGTCCGATCCGGACCGACCTCGCAAGAAGTGTTCTCACTGCGGGTCAAGCAAGCACGATGATCGGGGCTGCTGGAAGAAGCTGATATGCAAGAAGTGTGAAAGACGCGGCCACCCCACCGATCACTGCCTCTTCGTGTGCAAGGCATGTGGAGAGATCCACGAGGCCGTCCAGTGCAAGATCGATGACTTCTTCAATCTGATGCACAAGTGGTATGTGCCGGGTAAGCACGCGAGGATGCTTCCACCTGACGTTGAGAAGATGTTAGACTAGAACGCTCGCCAGGTTGGAATCTGGATCGAGCCGAGCGATCTACGTTTGTCATCTATGCATATGTCGGCAAGGAGAATAAAACCGACAATACATGTTCTATTCTCAATCGCGTCGATCGGGATCATCCGATCTACAATCTCACGACCGATGAATATTCCCGATCGAAGGTGGTCATGCAGCTGGATCTGCTACCTGGGGAATCTCGCGGATACTGGAAGTATCATGCGCCCGACAAATGGTTCAAGCAGGCCAAAGCCTGTGGTAAGATTAATAACCAGAAGGCGACGATGTTGTTCGACTCTGGGGCCGAAGTCTCGATTATCGACTCCGCCTTTGCTCGTAAGGTCGGATGTCGTATAGACGACACTCAGAGACAAGAATGCGTCGGAGTCGGTGAAAGTTCTTACATGACTGAAGGAAGGACGCGCGTGAAGATCACCCTATCGGGTTCGTTGGTCTAATTCTTCAGCGCTTGGGTTGGAAATATGGCCGGTCAGGATGCCCTGTTAGGCATGGACTTCATGGTGCCGGCAGGCATTCGCCTTGATCTGTCTCATGGAGTGCTTACACTACCGGATGAGGTCCAGATCGGTTAGCTGGTCGGCGGCCCCTATACGGATCGTACACCGATTTGTTCAGGTGGGACCAATATGTCACCATTCCAGTCGGCCAATCCGCTGATACCCCGGTCAACAAAGGTTTTCGATCAAGGAAGTTATTAGTGACCAGGGGCGATCGGTGGGTGTCGACCTTTGTGAAGAGCGCCGGCCGATATGATTTTGTTCGAGTCACTAATATCGGTGACAAGCCGCTTACACTCGACAATAATACTACTGTTGGCATGTGTCTGGCGGAAGGGAAAGTGCAAAGAAAGATGGGGTTCGTCTCGATCGGATCGAGACGGTATGTTGAGTGGCATAACTTGGCATACCAAGCGACCACCGATCTGATCAGCGATGATGGATCGGTGGAAGAAGATACCTCACCTACGGTGGAACGATCCAGATATGTAACCCCAAAGAAGATTTTAGTTCGAAGAAAGGCACCACAGTCGCCGGACACGGTGGATAATCAAGCAGATGAGCCAAGTTTCGTCAACGTGGTGGAGTCACAAGAACAGGCGACAGCGGATCCGGGAATAGAAAAAGGAAAACATGGCATTGCTGGGGCGGACCACGATGGCGCGTCTAAGCAGATCGATGTCGTTGAAAGTCACCCCGCCGATCGGGAACAGCAGTGTTCAACCGATCAGGACGGTGTGGGTGATATTGCCATGGAAGACGACCCAGTTTGTATCCATGAGGGCGGGGATCAATATATTCAGGAGCTGGAGAGCCAGATGGCAGTCCTCCCTGAAGTGTCTGCTGATCCGCCCGAAGTCACCTTGGACGATCTGCAAGTGGGTGTCGGGATGTCAACAGTCCCGACCAGATCGATCAGCTAAAGAAGATCATATGGAAAAAGAAACTTCTGCTGATCGTGAAAGGAAACGCCTTACCCCCTGCTGCTCGCGGAGCGATCTCTGACATCGACGTGGGTGATGCCAAGCCGATTGCCCAGCGATGCCGACGTGTGGTGCCACAGTACCGCGAAAAACTGTCCGATCTTATTAAAGGACTGTTGGATACCAAGATCATTAAGCCGTCGACCTCGCCGTGGGCCTCACCGATCGTGATTGTGATCAAGAAGAACGGCGTCGACATCAGGTTGTGTATCGATTATCGGTTGGTAAATCGGTTGACCAATCTTATGGTGTACCCGATGCCGCTGATCAGCGATCTGCTAGAAGATCTCGACAAGAGCCTATGGTATTGCTCACTGGATATGTTAAGTGGATTTTGGGTTGTTCGATGACCGATCGGGCTCGCGAGATCTCCCCATTTGTTTCGCCGTTCGGTCTGTTAGAGTGGAACCGTATGCCGTTCGGTTTGAAGAACGCGCCCCAGATCTACCAGAGGCTGATCGACAACACATTGTATGGACACTTCAGGATCAGTACCGATCGGGACCCCACCGAAAACCAAGACGTATTTACATAGGGTGAACCCGATCGGAAAAGGATCTGGGGAGGAGATCGTATATCGACGACATTCAGATCCCTGCCTCGTCATGGAGCGATCTGTGCGAGAAAGTCCAACGGTTGTTGGAGACTTGCGATCGCTGGAACCTGTCGATCAGTGGTGTGAAGAGTTTTTGGGCCATATCCAAGGTCGCCTATTTGGGTCATATGGTGTCGATAAGTGGGCTGGAGGCCAATCCCAAGTATCTGGAGTCACTGAGCAACCTCCCGTTTCCCAGATCACTGAAGGTAATGCAGTCCTTCTTAGGGAGATTAAATTACTACAGCCGCTTCATTGAAGAATTCGCGATTTATGCCGCCGTGCTGTACGAGATCCGGGAAGTAGACTACCATATGTTGCGCCAAGGAGATCGGGCAACTTTAGGGGGGGGCTGCGACTCTGATCTGCCCGCAGATTTTCCGCAGGTGGAGGCAGAGGATAACATAAAGCGTGCAAAGGTTGCTTTCGGTATGCTGAAGGCCAAGATGGTGACGGCACCGATTCTCAGACACTTCGATCTGGAAAAAATGCCGATCGTCATTGTGTACGCTAGTAAGTGGGACATTTCTGTCACTCTAGTGCAAGAACATGATGGTGTGTACCATCCGGTCAATTTTACGAGCCGGAAGTTGAAGCCAAACGAAGTTAACTATGGGATCGTCAAAAAGGAATTTCTGGCTTTACTACGGATTTTCGATGTGTGCTACAACCTACTGGTCGGCCGATCTGTAAAGGTTCTTTCGAGAAAGTCGATATTGGCCTGGCTGTTATCAGCCAATGGGATGGACGGTCGGCTCGGCAGATGGTCAGCGATCCTGTCGCAGTGATCCCTCGAGGTCGTCAAGTGCACCAAGGGATAGGAGGAGATATTGGGCACATTGGATGCCAGTATCACCCCTCGGTCTGAAGTGGATGAGCCTCTAATGGCGATTGCCCCAAGGAAGCAACCTCGACAGTCAATCTCGCTGCCGCCACCGATCGTCGATCGGGATGATGAACTCCTGGTCTTGATTTTCGACGGATCGGCTAGCGTGAAGAAGAAGGTCGTCTCCTATAGTGCCATACTGTGGAAGTTACCACAATGGTCTATAGTAGCAGCCGCCGCTTATTTCACGCCTGACATAACGGTCAACGAGGCGGAATGTCGGGGACTCCTTCTATGTCTTGATCTGCTGTCATCACAAAAAAAGGCGGATGATCATATGTGGTGACTCCAACCTATTGATAAGCAGATCACCGGTGAGATCGACTGTAAGGCGCCACGGCTGAAGTTGCTGAATGATAGGGTGATGAAGGCACTGAAAGACTATCCCAACCACGATCTATTGCACGTGAAACGGTATTGTAACAGAAGCGCCGATCACCTCGCGACCCAAGCTATGCGGGACTAGATCAGGGCGTCGATCACCGAGGAGGCCGTTCTACATGGACTTATGAACATAAACAGGCTCCCGGAGTTGATCAAGACCAAGTACAGCCCTGATCAGGTGCATGTAATGGTGACAACTAGATCGCGAACTCGGAAGTCTCGCCGATAGTTCCCAAAGGAAAGGATGAGTGAGTACGTTGTGCAACAGCTAAGGGTGGAACGGATCCTCAAGGCGCAGGACGAAGAAGAGTGGATCGTCAACTTGAAGGCCTATCTGCGCGGTGGACTGTCCAAGTTAACAAATGATCAGGCGAAATAGTGTACCAAGATCGCGGACAGTTACGATGTGGACGACAATGGATTGCTGTATTACTGCCGTGACATTGATCAAGACAGTGCCGATCGAGATCGACTAGCAAAACTGGTTATCCCTGAGTTGCTACAGCCGGATGTCCTTCATCACTACCATGTGAGTCTAGAAGGGGGACATCAAGGCATGGGCAGGACATACCACACGATCAGGGCCCACTTTCACTGGAGAGGACTTTTTCGGAGCGTGCAGAAATATGTGGGATGTTGTACAGATTGCGAGACCGGAAAGGGCAGACCGATAATTAAGGGCCTATCGCCCGGAAATATCGAGGCTACCTACCCTTTCCAGGTGATAGCTATGGATCACATACCGTCGTTGCCCAGATCGACACGCGGCAATACTGAGCTGCTGATCTGGATCGACCTATTCACTGGTCTGGTGATCGCAAAGGCTAGTACATCCCGATCTGCGGAGCAGATCGCCCAGAGTTACAAGGAATGCGTGTTCAGAAGGTTTGGCGCCAGCGAAGTTATTAGACACGATCGGGAACCCGGTTTTATGGCTGAGGTGTTCCGATCGTTCAATAACATGCTAAGCCAGAAGCAGAGCGCGAAGATGGCAAGCAAACGGATCGGCTGAACCCATGGTGCAGACAATAACAAGGGCGATTAAGATGTATGTCGCCGATCCGTACCAACGTGACTGGGATGAGTATGCAGAGAGACTGGTATTCGCACTCAACTCTTCGACCGATCGGGTCCGAAGAGAAACTCCTTTCTATCTAGCGTATGGATGGGACCCTCGATCGACACTTGAAGCGGCGATACCGATCGGCTGCACTTGGACCCGCGATAGAGATGCCCGTCGTTGGCGCATGCAGGTCCAGAAGCATTATCAGCATGCGAAAGAAGTCGTCAATGAAAAGTTGCGTCAGGCCACGCAAAATCGAGCAGATCAGAATATCAATCAGGTCCGCCCTCATGGTATTGAACCAGGGGCGAGGGTATGGTTATACCTCGATCGGGTTAAGGGAGGCTATGCAAAGAAGTTAGCTCATATGTGGCACGGTCCTTTCCATGTGGCAGATCAGATCGGTGAGCATGCTGCCCGTCCGATCACGATCGGCACGGATTATAAAGTTTTTCCGATCGTGCATGTGTCCAAACTAAAGCTGGTAAGAGAGTTCCCCGATCGGCCTAAAATACCCTGTCTGGTGGACGAAGCGGAGAGATCAACGCCGTGGTCCTGTACCGGTGCCGGAAGACAGTTGGGAAAGGTCATTGGAAGAGGAAGAATTCGAGGTGTAAAAGGTGCTAGATATCCGATAGTTCAAGAAGACGCGTCTCGGTCGCACCCACCGAGAATATCTGGTCCGCCGGAAGGATCATGACGAAGCAACTTAGATCGACGAACTCGATCTAAATTGTGGATCACTGCTACGAGAGTTTGAGCGAGAACGAGTCAGTGGGAATCGCTTCGCAGTGATGCAGACTCATGAAGATGAATATCAAGACACGCAGTAGCACCGATCAGTATATCGATCGGCGTGAATATGTGTAAGGTCGAAATTAAGTGTGATGAACTGTGATGAACTGGAGTAGTGGAGTGACGAACGTGGTGATAATTTTTGCGATGTGGATGGAAACTGTGTGTGATAACGTGTTGGTACAAGTTTGGAGAAAGTGATGAAATTTGGTCAAGTGATCAGGTGATCAGGAATTTGGAAAGAATGATGACATGTATTATGGATTATCTGGTCAGCTAACTGCCGCATCAAGATTTGCATTCACCCCACAGACGACCGATAGTCAATGCCGGATGGTCTTCAATCTGTTTCTGGTACTGATTGCTCCAGGGCTCCTTCCGAACGATCTGGGCCAAAGCGTCCTTGAGGTCTGTGACCGTCCCGTCACAACGAAGACCGGGATACCAGACGCCGTCGTCAGCTAATAACCCGGCTTTCTCAACCCGATGCTTGGCCATATGAAGAACTACAGGATATAGAAAGATGTCGATGTCGCACCCGCGGAGAAGAATCCCTCCCAGAACGAACTGGCATATGGTCTGCCAGGCCTCGCCCGCCCAACTCCAGCGCTTTTTCCGGTTCTTCTGGAATGAGATCAGGCCTTGATCATGCAGCGCTCGATCAGGAGGAAGCACTCTATAGTGTGTAGACTCCCAGATCGCTTGGATGTAGGCTTCATTGTAGGCCTTCACTCGACCCAAGAACGAGTAGATCCACGCAGTCGACGCAAACATGGACCCCGCTTGGGGCGGATGAACACTTTCCATGGCTGATCTGCATACAGACGGGCGATTTGTGGTGCTGTGACCAGGTCCGCCCGCCATGCAGAAGCTGCAGAAGACTTTGAAGCTGGAGAAAAAATCCAGGAGTCTGGACGCGATAGAGACCGGGCTAGTCTCTGCTTGGTCAGGGCTGATCGGTGCAAGCTACCGATCTGCCCCGGTGACCATGGCAAAGTGGCATCTGAAGTCAACCTCGGAAGGGGTTGATATCCGATCAACACTCTTTTCAATCGGGCGTGATGGCGCAGCCCAGATGTGCCGGGCTGGAAGGAAGGCGCCGATCCGGTCAACTCACGCGTTCGTGCAACACCATCGCCTTGGGAGCTAATCACCTGACCAGCCCCCGATGCATACTTCGCTGGAACAGGACCTCGGCGTCGATCGGATTGGGACTTGACAAAGCGGTGATCATTACTCAGAATATCCCGATCTGTTTCCCGAGTCCTCTCCGGAGAAGATCTCTATATGCTTGTTGTGAGCGGCGCGGGGGCGTAAGGGCGCATGGGATTTGACGGTGTTCGACGTATTATCTGCGTCCGATCTTTGGCTCGGAAGAAGAGCCTGCGTCTTATCTTTCTTTTGGGGCGCCGCTTGCTTCTCCTCGCGTTCGGAGTCGCGCGCTACGCCCCGCGCCCTTGAGCCCTTCGACGCGTCCTTACGCTTCTTGGAAGTTTTTGGAATCTTGGAGTGTTTACTTTTAGCCAATGAGTGGCGTCGTTTCCGATCTTGGTGCAGATCGATCAGATCGGCCGATGCAGATCGGTCAACGAAAGAGCCTGCAGCCGGACGCCGGTACAACAAGTCGGTCAACTGCTGGTGGCACCGATCTACGGCCGCCCAACGACGGTTTGACTCCTGGGTCCAGGCGTCCGATCGGATCTGGAAGGACTCGACCTTCTCGATCTGGTCCTTGACGACGACCTGCAACTCGCCGATCTTCCTCTCCAGGTCACCAAGTTGGGTGCGGAGTAAAGTCGGATCGGACTGATCCTCTAACCTCCTCCGTTTGACCAGCGCGAGCTGTTCCCGGAGGTGTGACCTGTAGGCCTCCAAACAAGACAGATCATGCCGTGCGCGGATCATCCCGTCCAAGATCGGTCGGAGATGATTGCAGTGGTCATGCGACTGCCCATCAGCAGCAAGTAAATAGTCAAACGCTTTGGCGATGTCGGTGTGCAGCCGATCTGCACGAGAAGGAAGATTAGAGCAGATCCAAGACGAAAAACAGACCGATCAGCTTACCTCGCGTTGTTCGTTGGGAGATCTGGGCCCGAAGATGCGCGTTCTCGGCGATCACCTCCTGCAACTTTGCGGACATGGGGATCAAGGTATCCACTTCCTTCCGCAGTGGCAAGAATGACGTATTCTTTACGTCCAACTGCGATTGAAGCTCCCGGAATGTCTTCCGGAGCTGATCGACCCCGATCTGATGCCCATCCGGTGTGTCGGAATCTGAAGTGTTGCGAGGGCTGTCATATCGGGCCGATCGGGGAGGCGAATTGACATGGGGCGATTGGGAACACAGGGCACCTGCAGCAACGAGCGTCAAGAGAGGTTACAAGATGATCAGGTGCACAAGGACAAATACCTGGCGAAGGTGGATTCGAAGATCAGTCCGTCGGTGAGGAAGTCCACTAATGCGAAGATCTGGGATGTCAACTGGTGATGAGATCGGATCGCTACCGTTGTGCGGCTGCGACCAGACTCAGGGGCGGCTGTGGTGAAGTGGATTAAAGAATTTTAGTCACTTTGTGTCAGCGGCACGCCGATCAGCTTATCAGCGATCGGATTGGTGGAAAAAAGGGAGGCTTTTAAGCCTATCGTGTGCATGAAGTGTCAAGAACGCAGATTTTGGTGAGTCACATGATATTGCGTGTACTTTACATATTTCATGTTTGTACATATTGGGGACCGTAGGGAGATAGTATTGATAGTTTTGGTTTTTCCTTCTAAGAGTCTTTTGTTTTTTCCCGTATTTCTTGGTCGTTAACACTCACAACAAGGAAGTCGTTCGCATCTTTGCACAGTACATCCGTTGCTTCCGCACGCCGCGGAGTGTTTGGGACCAGAGGTTCGAGTAATCCCCTCTAGCTCATTATACCCGGCCGGGACTCGTTACATACGCACTTGGCCGGCCGGAAGTCCCTCGACGGGAGTACGCATTGGTCGGCTTTGCAAGACCAAGTTACACACGTTTGGAACGTGTAACCAAGTTTTTTGGATTATTACGTGGAGATATCGTTCGTGGAGTTTGTCACGTTCTCTTTGGATCTCCACATTGGAATATTGGTCTTTTCTTCTCACATTGGTTGGGCTCTACGATCGATTAAGCGATCTGTCCTTTGGAGTATAGTTAATTTAAGTATAACCGGTTTGCCCGTACCCAGGGTGAAGAGTTCCGCCCAAGGCACACCACCCAGAACGTACTCGCATTTAAGACCCGAATCGATTTACAGCGACGATCCACCAAATATGTAACCAGCCCATTCCATCGGGTACACAAGGTGAGATGGAGACGCGAAAATCGGACCAGGCGTCCTATGCTGATGATCGGTCGTCTGCTAGCAGCGGACGATCAGATCGGATCGTAGGCGAAGGTTCGCGGGGTACCCCCCCCCGTCAGTTGGAAGGCTGGGCACGATGGTGGTCAGGTTCTCGACACTTCGGAGTTCGATTTTGAGCTTGACTCCACCACAGTCGCCTACCACTTGTCGTGGCCAAATGGAAACAAGACCAGCCCGAGATCGAAGATATGTGGCAAATTCTCCGGTCGGTCACTGTGCACTTGCTGTTGACCGACCATAATAGCCGACTGTTTAACGGTCGTGCACAGCTACCAACGGTCCCGTCACTGCCGATAATCTACACGACCTTCAGTGCCCACGTTAGCACTTGTCTTCGTCGGAACTATGTTTATCTGCAACAAGCTTCGCTCCTTCGACTGCTCCAATAGCTAGGACGGAGCCCGTCGCTTGGTGGGTTTATGAAGAAAAATGCCTCTCTCTTCCACATGCGGTTTCTGTCTAGAAGCAGTGGTAATCCACCGTCAGCCACCAATTCCGTGCCTCCAAGACCATACTCCGCTGGCTTGACACTTGTGATGTCGGGGTTACTTTGAACTTACCTTCACTAGCAACACCATCATCCCGCTTCCGTCTACGACATCAAACGGCGGCTGACGGGTTGCACCTTTAACACCCTCAGGCCTCCCCTCCCTGTCGGGAACGATCCTGACAGCGGTGGCGGTAAATCTCAGCGACCCTCCCGGCGCGATGCTGCCAAAATCACTCCTTCAAGATTGTCTTGGTCCTCAGTGTCGTCATTGGCTACTCTCCTGTTCAAATTACGTCAGCTTTCAATTTCATGGAATTTCGATTTCGTCCTTACCTGGATATTTACGATCGCGACTTCCCGCTGCCATCCCCCACATCAAGCGTCGATTGGAGGATTTAACCATTAACCTTTCAGACCTCCCCTCCCCGTCGGGACCGATTCTGACAACGGTGGGGTAGATCTCACCGACCCTTCCCGCGCGGTTGCTGCCAGATTCGATCCTTCAGGGTTGGGTTGGTCTTCGCAGGTCTTAACTGGCTAATTTCCTGTTCACGTTACGTCGGTATTTGTTTCAGTGGAATTTTTATTTCGAACTTACCTGGATATCTACAGTACACCTGTGGTTTCCGGTGCTGATTCTGAAATGGCCGATATTTTCCTACGCGGATCACAAGTTACTTCATATGGTTACTAATGTTACTTTTGGAATTTCGCTTACATCACTGGTTTTGGAAATTCGACTGGAGCGGGGTTCGAACCCGCAGACCACAGAGTGGAACCCGTCGTTGTTACCATTGCACCAAATTGCACCAAGTAAACTACCATTGTTTACACACATTTCTCATACTTCCTAAATGACACCTTTTGCAAGTTTTTAACAGCATTACCCCACTATGATACGGCATAACCTGTTGAAATGCATTCTCAAGCAACTGGGCAACACGGAAACTGACAATTACCGAGTCCCACGTACTTCAACACCTACAAGTCGGACGATATGTACATCACCTATTTATTTTATTCTAGTATTAATGTAGGTAGATTGAGAAGTAACTTTATTAATTAATAAAGACACCTTAACACTTCGCATGCGAGAGGTACAGCGATCGATACCCTGCTTCTCCAGGCGTGTGTAGTATAGTTGTCAGTACCTCACCTTGTGGCGGTGATATCCCTGGTTCGAATCCGGGCACGCGTATTCTTACACGTTTCATTCTTATATATTATACTCATCATTACATGTTACACCCTACAAATTATACCCACCATTACGGCTTACTCTCTTATATATAATATCCATCATACTTGTAACGGGGTTACATTTAGTTACGTTGGTGTACGTAAATACACAACGGTTAAGGTCGAGTATTGGCTGGTCCGAAAGGTTCGGACCTATTGGCTGTTTTAGCCAATCAGGGCGAGATCCCTTGGTGAAGGCGTGGCATCCTGCCACGTGTTGGTACACAGGTGGTGTACATTACATTTTCGGCTAGGTAAGGATTAAGTAAGTTATACCTAGTATTACATATAGTTTACATTAGTTTATTAAGTTATGCTAATTACATATTAAATACAAATCAGTTTCCGTTTTACACTAAATCCAGCTAGACGTTCGACCGGGAAAGGTCGAGCGTGCTGTGAGTGTTTTAGCAGGGGAGTACCTCCCCCAGCTACTCCCTACTAAGGGAAACGTAAGGCTAAAGCGTTAGCGTACGCTAACAGGAACTGGGGGAATCTTGGCCCCGAGCGAGAGAGTAATCTCACGCAAAGCCCTTTCATTAGGGCGTATCGGCTAAGTAGCGGTGTATCGCCGCTTAAGGAAAGTCTTCCTCTGTGCGCTAGCCGCACCGTGCGTATACGCACCGTCTACATCTGGTAGCACTTGTAGTTAATCCAACACCTGTGTTGGTAGACTAAGACATCCTCTGAAAGGGGTGAATCAGGGCCTTGAGTACGTAAGGGCAAGGGTCAATGCCCTCATAGCCCATGAGGCGAGTTTAGGTGGAAGTCGTTCCACGGGGGTGTGCCCCCCGTTATCGTTTAAGATAAAGGAGTTCACCGGAGAGAAGGGTGACAACCTTTAGGTGTGGTTACGAGAGGTCGAAACGGCCTTCGCCACAGCGAATGTGATCGCTGATCACTTGCAAGTGGTACTTGCGTTGACCCATCGTACGGGCAAAGCCCGTACATGGGCGTTTACGTGTCCGGATTCGGTCACGAGCGCGTTCCCAACCTGGTAAGTCCTTAAGCAAAAGCTTATGGGCATGTTCGCCACGCCTGATCTGGTTTTCCAGAATCAGTTGGCGTTTTTGAGGTGCCGTCAGGGCACTAGGGACTTGGAAACGTATGTCCAAGAACTGAAGACCCTGTTGTCAGGGATGTACGCGAAAGCGTATTCGGATGATGTGTCCATTCCCGTGTTCATGGGAGGACTGAAAGAAGGGCCAGCACATTTGGAACTGTTCCGATGCCGACCCCAATCCCTGGAGGAGGCGTTTAAGATGGCGTTTAACGCCGAGAGGAACTTCCGTTCCTCTAAGGTCGGTCCCGAACCCATGAACCTTAGTCACGTCGAAGCGGAGGAGAAACCTCCCGCTAAGAATCACACTGACTCTTTTCGCAGAGCTTCGAGGCGGAGCTCTTAGCTATGTTGCAGCGGCATGGGTCTCTGAGATGCTTCCTGTGTGGAAGCACGGATCATCTGCGGAACAGATGTCCGAAAAATCCCCAGCGAGACACTCGCTACAAGGGGCCAAGGGTTGGGAAAAATCCCTTGCCCAAGCCGTCGGGAAACGACGGCTCCCAGTAGGTGCGGGGAGCCCTACTGGGAGATCCCTCAGTGCTGTTAATCCCCAGGGTAGGGGACGACAGCACAAATCCCGGAGGGAAACGGTGCTTTCTAGCATCGAGTTGGTGTACCAGCCAGGTTTGCTGGTAGTACTTGCGGACGTGAAAGGCTTTGATAAGCCTTGGAGAGTCTTGATAGACTCTGGAGCGTCTGACAACTATGTCGGACGGGCTTCTGTAGAGAAGAGTCGGCTGTATGCCGAGGCCCTAGAGGTAGGTTCTCGTGACTTTGTCACGGTCCGTCTTGCGACGGGCGTACAGGTTTCTGTACCCAAGGTCTCGATTGACCTTAAGCAGAAGTTTGCAGACTTTGACAGCTTAGAACGTTGCCTAGTCCTGCATTTGGACTCCAGGTACTGTACATTGCTCAGGGCGCTTGGAAGTGTGTGTTTTCGTTTTTTTTCGTTTGGGGTGTAAGTGCGGTGGATGGGGATGTAGCTGAAATGGTAGAGCGCTCGCTTAGCATGCGAGAGGTACAGCGATCGATACCCTGCTTCTCCAGGCGTGTGTAGTATAGTGTTCAGTACCTCACCGTTTGGCGATGATATCCTGGTTCGAATCCGGGCACGCGCATTCTTACACGTTTCGTTCTTATATATTATACTCATCATTACATGTTACACCCTACAAATTATACCCATCATTACGGCTTACTCTCTTATATATTATATCCATCATACTACCTTTCTGCTGCACTCTTTAACCATGGTCGTGCTCGTGGTCGTAGTTAACGCAATTTTTTTCGTGCTTTGAATCCATGGTCGCATTATGTAATTACTGAACACACCGAGATTCGACATATATCACGATTGATTCTTGTTGTCGGCGCGCACACTAACACAAATAGCTGGTCATGAATTATATTGTACGGTCGGATACGTACGCACTGAACGTACAGTTTGTATTTGTATGTACAGTCAGCTCCCTCAATAACAGCATCTGATATAACAGCATCTCTGTATAGCAGGCAGATTTTTCCCAGTACGGAATTTTCCCATACTTTTTTCGCCCTCTATAACAGCATATTGCCTAAAACAGCAACAGCCGTTTGGCTGAGATCCACTCCATACTAAAATCCTCCCTCTATAACAGCCATTATTGCTAGGGGCCTTGGAATTTGGGTGTCAACTGCCCTAGATCGCACTAGAATATGCCAGAGAATTCTAGAAGGTGTTGGAATGTGCTGGTGCACAGAAACCAATCTATTTATGTTTAGATAAAAAGTCAAAATTGAACAGAAATTTCTGTTCTGTTCAATTTCGAGTTTTTGTTGGTATAATTGGTATAAATCGAACAGAAAAACCCCAACCAAAGCATCCACAAACCTATTATTCTCACCTTAGCCTCAACATCTCCTTGCTGCACGCACTCATCATGGGGCCCAAACGACAATCAATCACTCTTGAGACAAAGGTGGCCTTGATAGATTACGCAGAAAAGCACAGCAACATTACACACGAGCAACTCAGGGAGATGTTTGGCCTTGCCAGCCTCAAGACGGTCACTGACATTCTGGCCAAAAAGAACAAGTACGAGGACAAGCAGGATGAGGTAACAAACGCAGACATCAATCGCAAAAGGCTGCGTGAATGCGAGTTCCCTCAGGTACCTGACCACTGCATTCATCAGCGCAAAATACATTGCACACTTCGTGACCATCCATTGATTTGATCATCAAAATGCAGATTGACAAAGCTGTCAAGCTTTGTTTTAAACAGGCACAGTCAAAGCATGTGGTTATGGCAGACGCACTTGCCGCCGCCAAGGCTTTGGCTTTTGCTAGCTCTCTCGGCATCAATATCGCGGCCCAGCCAAAGCCTGAATTTTTCGCCTCCGATGGATGGCTCTCAATGTTCAAGCAACTTCACGGCATCAAGACTTATCTCCTCCATGGAGAAGCCGAGAGTGTTCCAATTCAAGATCTTGCTGAGTTCCGCCTAGCCCTTCAAGAAATCACCAAGAATTACGCCCTTTGCGACATTTTCAACTGTGACAAGACTGGGCTCTTCTTTCGCATGTCGCCCAACAAGACTCTGAGCCATTCTGCAGAGAAGGGGAGTAAGAAAGACAAGACCAGAATCACCATTCTGCTTACGTGTAATGCTTTGGGTATGTCATGTTTAGAAATGGCGATTAAGTTTGGTTGCTTGTTCCCTAACAGCTGACGGATACATTTCCCACATTTGCAGGGACTGAGAAGCTCAAGCCTCTTGTGATCGGAACGGCCGCCAACCCCCGTTGTTACCGCAACACCGACATGGGCTCTCTCCCGCACTTCGACTACTATCACAACAAGAAAGCCTGGATGCGCGGTGATATCTTCAAGAAGTACATGCTGAAACTGAACGCGAAGTACAAAATAGAAGATCGAAAAATCCTGCTTCTTGTGGACAACGCATCTCCTCATGATGTTGAGGAATATGAGGATCGTTTGACGCATGTAAAGGTACAGTAATGTGCACTCTCTTACAGAATCCACTCTTCATATCTTAAGCTAGTCAGCGATTGACCGTTTCTGTTTCAGGTTCATTTCCTTCCTCCAAACACTACATCTCACCTGCAGCCCGCCGACGCGGGTGTGATTGCTAATTTCAAGGTCAAGTACAAAACTCGTTACATCAAGTACCTTCTCGACGAGTACGAGCAGAACGGCAACCATCCACTTTCCGACGGCAACAAGTTCAGCATTCGTCAGGCCATTGACACCCTTGTTGAGGCCTGGAACGACGTCTTATCCTCGACTATTGCCCATTGCTGGAAGAAGACCGGCATTCTTCCCATTAGAGACAACCAAGTTGGCCGCAGCTCCACCATCAACGAGGATGATGTGCCGCCAATACAAGAGCATGTTCAAGAGGTGGCAGCTCTGCTTGCCCGCATCCCTCAGGATGACACCCACCAAGTCATGGATGCAGCTGCTTACTTGGATGTTGATGGATCACTTCCTGTGTTTGAAACACTCACCGATGAGGAGATTATCTCTGAAGTGCTCGCTGAGTCAACCACTGAAGCGGTGGAGGCTGTTGAAGCGGAGGATGAGGAGGAAACTCCTGTGGAAGGCATGGAGGTTACCTGGGCGCAACCTGAAGAAGCTGCCACGGTCTTGCTCGGCAGCCTCCAAGTCAAGGCCATCGGTTGTCTTCTCGCAGAGGATCTGGATTGCATCTTACGCCAGTACAAGAGGTTTGCCAGCGCGGCAAGGGCAGAGTCTACCAAGCAGACAAAAATCATGAATTTCTTCCGGCGCGACAAGGGCAAGGGACGGGCTCTGGATTAGTTGAGAGCTAGTTACCATAGTTATGCTCTACACAACTCTTCCAATATGTACTGTACAGTATATTATTCTATGTTTGACCCTGGAAATACTAAAGCCAATGTTGCCTATAACAGCCAAATTGTAATATCATCACTCGGGCTGTTTTATGTGTATAACAGACTCCCTCTATAACAGGCAAAGTCTGGCCAGCCAAACAGGGCTGTTATAGAGGAGCTGACTGTACCTCACTATTGGACGCTGATCAAAATAGTATTTTGGTGATTGTTAACAGAGTCAAGGTGGTTACTTCCTCCTCTGGACGAATTGGATCAAAGGATATGAACGCAAGATGAAATGGTTGAATGTAGTGCAACACATGATGTCGGAACGATGACCATGAGTACTGTACATTGCTCAGGGCGCTTGGAAGTGTGTGTATTCGTTTTTTTTCGTTTGGGGTGTAAGTGCGGTGGATGGGGATGTGGCTCACATGGTAGAGCG
This sequence comes from Peronosclerospora sorghi, assembly GCA_026184515.1. Taxonomy (NCBI): domain Eukaryota; phylum Oomycota; class Peronosporomycetes; order Peronosporales; family Peronosporaceae; genus Peronosclerospora; species Peronosclerospora sorghi. The sequence continues at coordinate 25,050,897 of CM047582.1, read as the reverse complement.
CTCGCTTAGCATGCGAGAGGTACAGGGATCGATACCCTGCTTCTCCAGGCGTGTGTAGTATAGTGGTCAGTACCTCACCTTGTGGCGGTGATATCCCTGGTTCGAATCCGGGCACGCGCATTCTTACACGTTTCATTCTTATATATTATACTAATCATTACATGTTACACCCTACAAATTATACCCATCATTACGTCTGCTTCTTATATATTATATCCATCATACTACCTTTCTGCTGCACTCTTTGACCATGGTCGTGCTCGTGGTCGTAGTTAACGCGACGTAGTAAGCGCAATTTTTGTCATGCTTTGAATCCTATTACTGAATACACCAAGAGTCGACATATATCACGATTGATTTTTGTTGTCGGCGCGCACACTAACACAAACAGCTGGTCATGAATTATATTGTACGGTCGGATACGTACGCACTGAACGTACAGTTCGTATTTGTATGTACCTCACTATTGGACGCTGATCGAAACAGTATTTTGGTGATTGTTAACAAACTAAAGGTGGTTACTGCCTCGTC
>CM047582.1:25038994-25050266 GCA_026184515.1 Peronosclerospora sorghi | reverse complement strand
CTTCGTCTAAGAAACCGTTGGACCTCTAACTCAACCGGGGTCGTTTCGCCTTGCACATCAGTCGCCTCTGCACGCCGCAGAGTGTTTTGGGAGCGGAGGGTCGAGTAATCCCCTCCAGCTCATTATACCCGGCCGGGACGCGTCACAGACGCATTTGGCCCGCCGGAAGTCCCTCGACGGGAGTGCACTTTGGTCGACCTCTCAAGTTTAAGTTGCGCACGTTTGGAAGGTGCTATTACGTCTATTGGATTATTTCGTGGAGATATCGTTCGTGGAGTGTGTCACGTTCTCATTTGGATCTCCCTATTGGAGTATTGGACCCTATTGGATTACTGGAGTTTATCTCCCATATTGGTCGGGCTTTACGATCGGATCAGCGATCTGCCATCTGGAGTATACTCATTTCAAGTATAACTGGTCTACCCGTACCCAGGGTGAAGTGTTCCGCCCAGGGTACATTACCCTGCACGGTCTACCACATTTAGACCACAAGTCAATTCCTAGCGCCGATCCACCGAGTGTGTTACCAGCCTAATCCATCGGGTACACAATGTGAGATGCAGAACAAATCGGACCAGGCGTCATGTGTTGATGATCGGTTGTCTGCCAGCAGCGGACGATCCGATCGGATCGAAGGCGAAGGTTCGCGGGGTACCCCCCCCCGTAAGTTGGAAGGCCGGGCACGATGGTGGTCAGGTTCTCGACACTACAGTGTTCGATTTTGAACTTGAATCCACCACAATGGTGCGCGTGCCCGGATCACTTGGTGATCGTGGATATCACCGCGGCGATATTCGGCAAAGAATTGATTACAATGAATTGAATGTGGAATCGTTCTGGAGAGGACATAAGGAACGGCTGTCGCCTTATGTTCTCGTTTTCGATAAGGATGGCGATGTCCGATCTGGCCGGGTGGAGGACCAGATCAGGATTAATAAGTTTTTTCCTCCCCATAAGGCTCCCACCGGAGCCGATCGGGACTACAGCAGGTCTTGCTATAGTTCCGGAAAGGATCAGGATTTTGTCCTGATCCTATGCATTTGAATGAATATATTGACGAAAAGAAAATAAAAAAGCGAAAACTACATGGAGGATGATCGGAACAATCCAGCCCACCCCCCCCAAGGTTCCCAAGCAGAGGCTCAGAATGACGTCCGAGGAAGACGACTTGGAGGAGAAGTCGCAGGTCGGGGATGGGGTCATCAAAGAAGAAGACCTGACCATGATGTTCTACATCCACGAGTTGAAGCGATTTATTTGCAAAGACCAGGTCATGTGTATTATAGACTCCCAGATCCCCTATCGCCTTCTAGGACCCACCACCGAGCCGATCCAAAGCTATCGGCCGTTGCTGTTAGTGAAGAACCTGCTGGCGATGTTGGCCGAGGTCGGCATGAAGGTGCGAAATCTCGCCAACGTGCAGAAACTCTTTGATCTGGATACTTGGAGGTTGGAGATGTCGATGTCGACCTTCCACGACCATTTGGTGCCGTTGGTGAGGGCGGTCCGCCGCCCAACTCCCACCGCGGCATTGAAGGTCGCCAAGACCACGGCAGTATACGACGATGTGTGCTCCGACGATAAGTCGTTGTATCAGTATCCACCGGCCTCTAACAACTCATCGGAGTTGGAGGTCGGTGTCGAGAGGATGACCATGGGGTCGGACCAGACCCCATGGGAGCATAAAAAGGACGTGCGGCAACAAGGGGCTGCATGCCAGTCGGGGCCCCAGGAGCCCCCACAGGCTGCAGTACCTCCAAAGGAGGACACCAACACGTTGCCTATGACCCAAGCCAACGTACAAGCCATGTTTGAAGCGATGATGGAGCGTTTCTTGGGAGATCGATGCCGATCACCTCCGCGCCCACCTTCCCAGGACCGATCTGCCCGGCAAAACGTCAACATTTGCCGGGATGTGGATATGGAGTCGGTGGCATCATCGGATAAGGCTATCCGAGGTGGTAAACCAGTCGGAAAAGGAAGACGCAAGCCGCAACCAACCCGACCGCGCTGATAGAGCAAGAATAGCGATTAGGACATGGAATCGGTCGGCGATCAGGTTGACCACTATGGGTCAGACGGTTCAGGGGCGGGCAGAACGCGTAAGGCTAATCTAGCCTCTACGACCGCATTTGATCTTGGATCTTCCGCGATGCCCCGTATTCGTATGGCTGCGACTACAGACCTCAAAGACTTTACTGGCAAGGTCGCCGACGAGGAGCAAGCCAGGTCGTGGTTTGGTCGGGTCAAGTCTGCTTTCTTACGGGATCATACACCGAAAAATGAACGGTGTCTGATCTTCAGGGATATGCTGAAAGTACCGGCTGCGAACTGGATCCAACAGTTGGGTCGGGATGTCCGGTCTGACTGGGATCTGCTATGTTCGGAATTTGAGGGGCAGTACTGCAACTCCGGATTTTCTACCGCCCGCAAGTATCAACATATGCAGAAGCGGGGATACGAGACGCCGATCGATTATTTGCACCGTCTGAACGTGGCCGCAATTTGCGCCGGGATAGTGATCAAGGAAGGCAACCCGCCGACCGGTGCCGCTATGGAGCACGTGGGTCACTATATTAGTACCCTTGATGACCAAGAGCTGGCAGATCAGCTCATTCTGCTGCGCCTAAAGGATGTGACGGAAGTGGAGCAGACGTTGCGGACGCTGCAACACTCGCGCAGTATGAGGGCGAAGGTCGCCGTTGGATCGGGTCGCTACAGATCGAAGACCCAGACCGACCCTGTGAAGAGGCCCCTGACCAGATCAGCCCGTGCTGTTAAGGCGATCGCGACTGAAGACAGCACTGGGTCGGAAGAGGTAAGTAGCGGCCTGTCCAGTCGGGAGTTGGATGAGGACCAGTATCGTCCCATCTTCGTCACGGAACCTTCCCGAAGAACCGGATCGACGCCTAACCAGGAAGATCGAAAGGGCGGGAGTGGGAATAAGTCCGATCCGGACCGACCTCGCAAGAAGTGTTCTCACCGCGGATCAAGCAAGCACGATGGTCAGGACTGCTGGAAGAAGATGATATGCAAGAAGTGCGAAAGACGCGTCCACCCCACCGATCACTGCCTCTTCGTGTGCAAGTCATGTGGAGATATCCACGAGTCCGGCCAGTGCAAGATCGAAGAGTTCTTCAATCTGATGCGCAAGTGGTATGTGCCGGGTAAGCACGCGGGGATGCTTCCACCGGACGTGGAGAAGATGTTAAACTAGAACGCTCGCCAGGTTGTAATCTGGATCGAGCCGAGCGATCTACGTTTGGCATCTATGAATATGTCGGCAAGGAGAATATACCCGACAATACATGTTCTACTCGAAATCGCGTCGGTCGGGATCATCCGGTCTACAGTCTTAAGACCGATGAATATTCCCGATCGAAGGTGGTCATGCCGGGTGAGTCTCGCGGATACTGGAACTATCACGCGACCGATAAATGGTTTAAGCAGGCGAAAGCCTGTGGTAAGATTAATAACCAGAAGGCGACGATGTTGTTCGACTCTGGGGCTGAAGTCTCGATTATCAACTCCGCCTTTGCTCTTAAGGTCGGATGTCGTATAGACTACACCCAGATACAATAATGAGTCGGAATTGGGGAAACTCTTACATGACCGAAGAAAGTACGCGCGTGAAGATCACCCTCTCAGGTTCGTTGGTCTACTTCTTCAGCGCTTGGGTCGGCAAGATGGCCGGTCAGAATGCCCTATTAGGCATGGATTTTATGGTGTTGGCGGGTATTTGACTGGATTTGTCTCATGGGGTTCTTAAACTCCCGGATGAGGTCCGGATACAGCTAGCTGGTCGACGGCCCCTATACGGATCGTACACCGATCTGGTCAGGTGGTATCAAGATGTCGCCATTCCAGTCGGTCAATCCGCTGATGCCCCGGACGATAAAGGTTTCAGATCAAGGAAGTTATGGGTGACCAGGGGCGACCGGTGGGTGCCGACCTTTGTGAAGAGCGCCGGCCGGTTTGATTACGTTCGACTCACCAATATCGGTGACAAGCCGCTTACGCCCGACAACAATGCTATCGTTGGCATGTGGCTAGCGGAGGGGAAGGTGCCAAGAATATCGGGGTTCGTATCGATCGGATCGAGACGGTATGTCGAGTGGCAGAACTTGGCATACCGAGCGACCACCGATCTGGTCATCAATGATGGACCGGTGGAAGAATATACCTCACCTATGGTGGAACGACCCATTTATGCAACCCCGAAGAATCTGATGGCCCGAAGAAAGTCGCCGCAGTCGCCGGACACGGTGGACCATCAAGCAGATGAGCCAAGGTTCGTCAACATGGTGGCGTCACAAGAACAGGTGACAGCGGAGCCGGAAATGGAAAAAGGGGAACATGGGATTGATGGGGCGGACCATGATGGCGCGCCTAAGCAGATCGATGTAGTTGAAAGGCATCCCGCAGATCGGGAACAGCAGTGTGCAACCGATCAGGACGGTTTGGATGATGTTGCCCCGGAAGACGATCAAGTTTGTATACATGAGGGAGTGGATCAGTACATTCAGCAGCTGGAGAGCCAGATGGCAGTACTCCCTGAAGTGTCTGCTGATCCCCCCGAAGTCACCTTGGACGATCTGCAAGTGAGTGATCGGGATGTCAACAGTCCCGATCAGATCGATCAGCTTAAGAAGATAATCTGGAAGAAGAAGCATCTGCTGATCGGGAAAGGCAATGCCTTAACCCTGCTGCTCGCGAAGAAATCTGTGACATCGCTGTTGGTGATGACAAGCCGATCGCCCAGCGATGCCGACGTGTGGCGCCACAGTACCGTGAGAAATTGTCTGATATGATTAAAGGACTGTTGGCTACCAAGATTATCAAACCGTCGACCTCGCCTTGGGCCTCGCCGATCGTGATTGTAATCAAGAAGAACGGCGTCGACATCAGGTTGTGCATCCACTATCGGTTGGTAAATCGGTTGACCAAGATTATGGTGTACCCGATGCCGCTGATCAGCGATCTGCTGGAAGATCTGGACAAGACCCTATGGTATTGTTCGCTTGATATGGCAACTGGATTTTGGGTGGTTTAGATGACCGATCGGGCTCGCGAGATTTCCGCATTTGTTACGCCGTTTGGTCTGTTCGATTGGAGCCGTATGCCGTTCGGTTTGAAGAACGCGCCCCAGATCTACCAGAGGCTGATCGACAACGCACTGTATGGACATTTCAAGATCTGTACCGATCGGTACCCCACCGAAAACCGATGTATTTACAGAGGGTGAACCCGATCGGGAAAGGAGACCGTCCGTTCTGGAGGCGATCGTACATCGACGACATACTGATCCCTGCTTCGTCATGGAGCGATCTGTGCGAGAAGGTTGAACGGTTGTTGGAGACATGTGCTAGCTGGAACCTGTCGATCAGTGGTGTGAAGAGTTTTTGGGGCATGTCCAAGGTCGCCTATCTGGGTCATATGGTGTCAATCAGTGGGCTGGAGGCTAATCCTAAGGATCTGGAATCACTGAGCAACCTCCAGTTTCCCAGATCTCTGAAGGCAATACAGTCCTTCCTAGGGAGCCTGAATTACTACAGCGGCTTCATTGAAGACTTCGCGGTATACGCGGCCGTGCTGTACAAGCTCCGGGAAGTCGACTACCATATGTTGCGCGAAGAAGATCGGGCAATTTTACGAGAGGGCTGCGACTCCGATCTGCCTGCAGATTTTTCGCCGGTGGAGGCATATGAATACATGAAGCGTGCACAGGTTGCTTTTGGTATGTTGAAGGCTAAGATGGCGATGGCACCAATTCTCAGGCACTTCGATCCGGAAAAAAATGCCAACCGTCATTGTGTATGCTAGTAAGTGGGACATTTCTGCCACTCTAGCGCAAGAACATGATGGAGTGTACCACCCGGTCACTTTTACGAGCCGGACATTGAAGCCGAATGAGGTCAACTATGGGATCGTCGAAAAAGAAGTTCTGGCCTTACTACGGATTTTGGATGTGTGCTATAACCTGCTGGTCGGCCGACCTGTAAAGGTCCTTTCGAGAAAGTCGACATTGGCCTGGATATTATCAGCCAATAAGATGGACGGTCGGCTCGGCAGATGGTCAGCTATCTTGTCACAGTGGTCCCTCGAGGTCGTCAAGTGCACCAAGGGAGAGGAAGAGATATTGGGCGCATTGGCTGCCAGTATCACCCCTCGGTCTGAAGTGGATGAAGCTCTGATGGCGATTGCCCCAAGGAAGCAACCTCGACAGTCTATCTCACGGTTGCCACCGACCGTCGATCGGGATGAGGAACTCCTGGTCTTGAGTTTCGACGGGTCGGATATCGTGAAGAAGAAGGTCGGCTCCCATAGCGCCATACTGTGGAAGTTACCACAATGGTATATAGTTGCAGCCGCCGCCGATTTCACGCCGGACACAACGGTCAACGAGGCGTAATATCGGGAGATCCTTCTATGTCTCGACCTGCTGTCATCACAGAAGAAAGGTCGGATCATCATATGTGGTGACTCCAACCTGGTGATAAGGCAGATCACCGGGGAGATCTACTGCAAGGCACCACGGATGAAGTTGCTAAAAGACCGGGTGATGAAGGCGTTAAAAGACTGCCCCAATCACGATCTATTGCACGTGAAACGGGATTGGAATAGTAGCGCCTATCACCTCGCGACCCAAGCTATGCGAGACCAGATCGGGGCGACGATCACCGAGGAGGCCGTTCTACATGAACTTATGAACATAAACAGGCTCCCGGAGTTGATCAAGACCAAGTACAGCCCTGATCAGGTGCATGTAATGGTGACAACTAGATCGCGAACTCGGAAGTCTCGCCGATAGTTCCCAAAGGAAAGGATGAGTGAGTACGTTGTGCAACAGCTAAGGGTGGAACGGATCCTCAAGGCGCAGGACGAAGAAGAGTGGATCGTCAACTTGAAGGCCTATCTGCGCGGTGGACTGTCCAAGTTAACAAATGATCAGGCGAAATAGTGTACCAAGATCGCGGACAGTTACGATGTGGACGACAATGGATTGCTGTATTACTACCGTGACATTGATCAAGACAGTGCCGATCGAGATCGACTAGCAAAACTGGTTATCCCTGAGTTGCTACAGCCGGATGTCCTTCATCACTACCATGTGAGTCTAGAAGGGGGACATCAAGGCATGGGCAGGACATACCACACGATCAGGGCCCACTTTCACTGGAGAGGACTTTTTCGGAGCGTGCAGAAATATGTGGGATGTTGTACAGATTGCGAGACCGGAAAGGGCAGACCGATAATTAAGGGCCTATCGCCCGGAAATATCGAGGCTACCTACCCTTTCCAGGTGATAGCTATGGATCACATACCGTCGTTGCCCAGATCGACACGCGGCAATACTGAGCTGCTGATCTGGATCGACCTATTCACTGGTCTGGTGATCGCAAAGGCTAGTACATCCCGATCTGCGGAGCAGATCGCCCAGAGTTACAAGGAATGCGTGTTCAGAAGGTTCGGCGCCAGCGAAGTTATTAGACACGATCGGGAACCCGGTTTTATGGCTGAGGTGTTCCGATCGTTCAATAACATGCTAAGCCAGAAGCAGAGCGCGAAGATGGCAAGCAAACGGATCGGCTGAACCCATGGTGCAGACAATAACAAGGGCGATTAATATGTATGTGGCCGATCCGGACCAACGCGACTGGGATCAGTATGCAGAGAGACTGGTATTCGCACTCAACTCTTCAACCGATCGGGTCCGAGGAGAAACGCCTTTTTATCTGGCGTACGGATGGGACCCTCGATCGACACTTGAAGCGGCGATACCGATCGGCTGCACTCGGACCCGCGACCGAGATGCCCGTCGTTGGCGTAATCAGGTCCAGAAGCACTATCAATATGCGAAAGAAGTCGTCAACGCAAAGTTGCGTCAGGCCACACAAGATCGAGCAGACCGGAATAACGATCAGGTCCGACCTCATGGTATTGAACCAGGGGCGAGGGTCTGGTTATACCTCTACCGGGTCAAGGAAGTGGGCTCACATTGTGACACGGTCCTTTCCGTGTAGCATAGCTTATTGGTGAGCATGCTTCCTGTATGATCACGATCGGCACGGATTACAAAGTTTTTCCGATCGTGCACGTGTCCAAGCTGAAGCAGGTCAGAGAATTCCCCGATCGGCCTAAAATTCCCTGTCTGGTGGACGAAGCGGAGAGATTCTATTTCGATGAGGCTCTGCTTCGGGAGGACAGTTGGAAAAGGCCATTGGAAGAGGACGAATTCGAGGTGGAAAAGGTGCTGGATGTCCGATCGGTCAAGAACACCCGTTTCGGCCTCACCCACCGAGAATATCTGGCCCGCGGGAAGGATCATGATGAAGAAACTTGGATAGACGAACTCGACAAATTGTGGAGCACTGCTACGAGATTTCGAGCGAGGCCGAGTCATTCGGAATCTCTTCGCAGTGATGCAGACATACGAAGATCAAGACACACAGTAGCGCCGATCAGTATATCGATCGGTGTGAATATGTGTGAGGTCAAAATTTTGTGATTTGTGATGAACTGTGACGAACTGGAGTAGTGGAATGACGAACGTTGTGATGATCTTCGCGTTGTGGATGTAAACTGTATATGATAACGTGTTGGTACAAGTTCGGAGAAAGTGATGGAGTTTGGTCAAGTGATTGGATGATGAGGAATGTGAAAAGAATGATGACATGTATTACGAATTATCTGGTCAGCTAACTGCTGCATCAAGGATCATTATCGCCCCACGGACGGACGATAGTCAGATCCGGTTGGCCTTCGATCTGGTTCTGGTACTGATTGCGCCAGGGCTCCTTCCGATCGATCTGGGCCAAAGCGTCTTTTCGGACTGCGATCGGCTCGTCACAGTGAAGACCGGAATACCAGGCACCGTCGTCATCTAGCACCCCGGCTTTCTCAACCCGAAGCTTGGCCATATGGAGAACTACAGGATATAAAAAGATGTCTATGTCGCACTCGCGGTCCAGCATCCCTCCCAGAACAAATTGGCATAGGGTCTGTCAGGCCTCGCCTTCCCGACTCCGGCGCCTCCTTCGGTTTCTCTGGAACAAGATCAGGCCTTGATCATGTTGCACTCGACCAGGAAGCACTAGATAGCGCGTAGACTCCCAGATCGCTTGGATAAAGGCTTCGTTAAAATCCTTCACTCGACCTAGGAACGAGTCGATCCACGCAGTCGACGCAAACATGGACCCCAGCTTGGGGCGGACGAATACCTTCCCTGGCTCATCTTCCTACAGAAGGGCGATTTGTGGTGCTGTGACCAGATCCGTACGCCATGCAGAAGCGTCAGGAGTCTTGGGAGCTGGAGGAAAAAGCCAGGAGTCCGGCGTGACAGAGATCGGTCTATTATCTGCTTGGTCATGGCAGACTGGTACAAGCTACCGATCTGCCACGATGACCATGGCGAAGTGGCATCCGAAGTCAGCGATGGTAGAGTCCTACCTCCAGCCAACAACCCCTTCAATCGGGCGTGCTTGTGCAGCCCAGATTGGCCGGGCTGGAACGAAGGTACCGATCCGGTCGACCCGCACGTCGGTGCAGCACCATAACCCTGGGAGCTGATCGGATTATTAGCCCCCGATGCGGGATTCGCAGGAACGGAACCTCGGCGTCGATCTGACCGGAACTTGGATAACGCAGTCATCAAGAATTAGGAATCGCTCGATCCGCCCCCCGAGTCCTCTCCGGAGGAGACCTCTATGCACTTGGTGTGCGCGGCACGGGGGCGCAAGGGCGCACGAGATTTGGTGGCGGTAGACGCATCATCTGCGACCGATTTGGGGCTTGGGAGATGCGCCGGCGTCTTGTCTTTCTTCTGGGGCACCGCTCTCTTCTCCTCGAGTTCAGCGTCGCGCGCTATGCCCCGCGCCCTTGAGCTCTTCGGCACGTCCTTACGTTTTTTGGACTTGGAAGTTTTTAAAATTTCGGGTGGGTCACTTTTGGCCAATGAATGGCGTCGGGTCCGGTCTTGATGCAGACCGACCAAAACGGCCGATGCAGACCGTTTAGCATTAGAGTGGGCAGCCGGACGCCGGTGCAACAAGTCAGTAAACTGCTGGTGTTATCGACTTACGGCCGCCCAGCTACGATTTGATTCCTGGGTCCAGGCGTCCGATCGGGCCTGGAAGGACTCGACCTTCCCGATCTTCTCCCGGACCACGACCTGTAACTCGCTGATCTGCCTCTCCAGGTCACCACGTTGGGTGCGGAGTAAGGTCCGATCGGACTGGTCCTCCAACATCTGTCCACCGCGAGCTGTTCCAGGAGGTGCGATCGTTAGGCCTCCAAGCGGGATAGATCATGTCGTGCGCCGATCAGCCGTCCAAGATCGGTCGGAGCTGATCGCGCTGATAATGAGACTGCCTATCAGCCGTAAATAAGGCGTCGAATGTTTTGGCGATATCGGCGGGCAATTGATCTACATGCAAAGGAAGGTCAGACCAGACCCAAGATGGAACAGACCGATCGACCTACCTCGCGTTGCTTGTTGGGAGATCTGGGCCCGAAGATGTGATTTTCAACAGTCACCTCCTGCAACTTCGTGGATATGGGGATCAACGTATCCACCTCCTTCCGCAGTTGCAGGAGCGAAGAATTCTTGGTGTCTAACTGGGATTGGAGCTCACGGACCGTTTTCCGGAGCCCATCGGCCTCGATCTGATGCCGGTCTGGTGTATTGGACCCGGGAGTGCTGAGTGGAGTGCTGAGAGGGCTGTCAGATCGGGCCGATCTGGTCGGAGGATCGAGATGGGGTGATGAAGAACGCAGGGCACCTGCAGAAAAGAAGGTCAAGAAAGGTCACAAGGCGATCGAGTGTGCAAGGCAAGTACCTGGTGAAGGTGGACTCGGAGACCTGTCCATTGGCGAAGTCCTCTTCAATGAAGATCTGGATATGATGAGATCGGGGCGCTACCGTTGCGCGGCTGCGACACGACTCAGGGGCGGCTGTTGTGAAGCGGACCCAAGAATTTTGGTCGTTTCCGGTCAGCAGCAGACCGATCGGCGTATCGGCGATCGGATTGGTGGAAATCCGGGAGGCTTTTAAGCCGGTCATGTGCAAGGAGTGTCAAGAACACGGATTCGGGTAGGTCACATGAGATTGCGTGTACTACATATTTTCATGTTTGGTACATGTTGGGGTTTTGCCAAGTTGGGGATTTGCCAAGTTGGGGATTTGCCAAGTTTTGGTTTTGCTTAGTAAAGATTTTGGCTTTTAACTTCGTCTAAGAAACCGTTGGACCTCTAACTCAACCGGGGTCGTTTC
>CM047582.1:24959390-25010035 GCA_026184515.1 Peronosclerospora sorghi | reverse complement strand
ATGGTAGAGCGCTCGCTTAGCATGCGAGAGGTACAGGGATCGATACCATGCTTCTCCAGGCGTGTGTACTATAGTGGTCAGTACCTCACCTTGTGGCGGTGATATCCCTGGTTCGAATCCGGGCACGCGCATTCTTACACGTTTCATTCTTATATATTATACTCATCATTAAATGTTACACCCTACAAATTATATCCATCATTACGGCTTACTCTCTTATATATTATATCCATCATACTACCTTTCTGCTGCACTCTTTGACCATGCACTTGCTCGTGGTCGTGTGGTGGAGCCAAGTTCGAAATCGAATACATTTGTATCGACAACTTGACCACCACCATCGTGCCCAGCCTTACAACTTACGGGGGGGGGGGGTACCCCGCGGACCTCCACTCGAAATCTGGTCCGATCGTCCGCTTCTGGCAGACGACCGGTCATCATCCAAAGACACTTGGTCCGATTCACTTAAGTTCATCTCATCTTGTGTACCCGATGGAATGGGCTAGTTACACACTCGGTGGATCGGGATCGCAGATCGATCTGATTTTGTCTTGAATATCGGAGACCGTGCTGACTAGGTGTACCTAGGGCGGAACTCTTCACCCCAGGTACGTACAGACCATAAACACTTCCAAAAGATAAATTCCAATAGGTCGATCGTCCAAACGATCTAGACCTGACCAATACGAATTAATAGAGGGTAGACCAATCAACCGGTCTAGCCCCCGACCAATATGAGAGAAGACCAAAACCGTTCTAAACTCCAACCAATGTTACAATGAGCCAATATGTCCACGTAAAGACCCAATATGCCCGTGAAACACCACAAACGATATCTCCACGTAAAGACCAATCCAATTTTTAGTACGTTCCAAACGTACGTGACTTAAACTGTCGAGATCGCCAAATCGTACTCCCGTCGAGGGACTTCCGGCTGGCCAAATGCGCGTGTGGCGCGTCCAGACCGGGTATAATGAGCTAGAGGGGATTACTCGACCCTCTGCTCCCAAACACTCCGCGGCGGGCGGAGGCGACTAGTGTACGTGAAAAGAATTACGGCGACCCCTTGCTGCGGTGTAGACCAAAACCAGAAGAGGTTTTTGCCACTTATTCCTAGACCAAAAGACTCTTACTTGGAAAATCCGAAACCATAAGACTCTTACTTGGAAAAACCACAACTAACCAATAATACTACCTCCCTATGGTCCCTAATGTACCCACACAAAATTATGTAAAATACCCAATGTCAGGTGACTCACCAAAACTTGCGTTCTTGACACTCCTTGAATCTGATAGGCTAAAAAGCCCCCCTTGTTTAGACCAATACGAAATTCGACCAACTGCCTTGACCAAAAGTGACCAAATTTGTGGTACACTTCACCACAGCCGCCCCTGAGTCCGACCGTGTCGCACAACGATAACGATCTGACTCACCCATCACTCGACCAACTGGACCTTGGTCACTCACACTTCTTCCCCATGGACCAAACATCTTCGACACCTGCGTCAGGTACTGCCTTTACTGCACTTGATCTTCTTATGCTTCCGTTTGACGCTTGTTCTTGTTGTTCTTGCAGAAACCATATGCGCCGAGTCGCCCCACCTTGCTTCGCCTGTCCGGTCGGCTCGGTCTGACAGCCCACGTAACTCTCGTGCACTTCAAATATCGGAAGGGCGTCAGGCTGAAGCCGACACGCAGATGCAGGATATGCTTGCAGAAAACATGCGTCTCAGGACCCAGGTGGCCCATCAGGCAACACGAGGTGCGCATCTTTAGTCTTCGTCTTGTACTTGTCTTGACCCTCGTTTGTCTTCCGCTCTCATCCCTCCCAGCGTCGTCAAGGCAATAGGTGCCTTGCTTGATGCCGATAGGCAGTCCGACGATCATGTTGGCCAGCTTCGACCAATTTTAGAGGAGCTGGTAAGCGCGCGTCATGAACTGTCCCGTCTGGAGGCTCATCAGTCCCATCTCCGGGATCAACTTGCACTTGTTCGCCGGCAGCAGCTGGACGGACAGTTTGACGCGACCTCACTGCGCATGCAGGGCGACGACTTTGCGCGACGCATTGCCGAGCTTCAGATTTCAATTCAAGACCAGACCGGGAAGGTCCGGTCTTATCAAGACAAGTCAGACGCTTGGACGCTAGAGTCAGGTCGTCGTCAGGTGGCACTAGACCAGTGCCTCCAGCGCTTGATGAACTTGCTGCATCTGTGTTCGGCTGCTTCCTCCAGCATGGATTGGTCTGAGTCGGCAACCTTAGTTGCCTCGGAGCAAGACCAAGACCTCTTGCAGCAGGACCAAGACCGACATCGTTCATTGGATGATATTCAGCAGCCCAAAATTGCACAAAAATCGAAGAAGCGCACGGACGCACCGGGTAGCTCGAGGGCGCGGGGCACTGCGCGCGGACCCAGACTCGGGGAGAAGCGTACAGTGTCTCATAAGCGAGCCAAGACACAGGCGCTTCTTATAGACTCGGACTCGGACACGGACGAAATTTACAGCCCCTCGGAAAGTCGAGCGCCCTCGCGCCGTACTGCAAATCGCACCAAGCACACAGGGGTCTCGTCCGAGGAGGACTCCAGCGAAGGGTCTTGCGATTCCGAGTTTATGGTCGCCAACCAGTCCAAGTCACGAATGAATTTACGTGAAAGTTTCATCCAAGTGGCGTCGACATTGGGGTCAGAACAGAAGACCGGTTTTCCAAGTGACGCCACACCAGTATCGACATCAGCGAAGCCGGCGCCTTCGGTTCTCCCCGGGACATCCGAGCTTCACAAGTACGCTCTACTGAAGAAGATGGCGGTTGACACCAGCTCCCTTCCGCCGTGGACGTTTGAAATCACTTTTCCGTGGTCGTCGGGGCGAATCGGCTGTTTGCGCCGGTCTACTCTGACCAAGCAGCTCCTGACCCGGTCTTTCTCTCGCCCGTACCCCTGGCTTTTTCAACCGGCCAAGAAAACCCCTGACGCGTCTGCATGGAGGGCGGACTTGATTACGTCGGCGCAGATCTCCCGCCTTTACGGCGATGAACCATGGAAAATTTTCGAACACCCCAAGATAGGACTTCTGTGGGGCGATAGCAAGTGAAGTCGCAGGTAGTCGACCAGATAACTCGTAATACATGTCATCATTTCTTTTTCATATGTCCGATCGTCAAATCACTTGAACTAATTTTACCACTCTATCCATAGTTGCACCGAACACGTTATCGTATACAGTTCCACCCCCATCACGAAAAATAGTCATCACATTCGTCATTCCGCTACTCCAATTTGTCACAGTTCATCACAATTTCACATCAACTCCGGACCTTCCACATCTTCACACCGGTCTAGACCGACCGATGCTACTGCGTGTCTTGGTCTTGGTCTTCATGAGTCTGCATCACTGCGAAGCGATTACGACTGACTCGTTCTCGTTCGAAATCTCGTAGAAGAGCCCCACAATTCAAATCGAGCTCGTCGACCCAAGTTGATTCATCATGGTCCTTCCATCGGACCAGGTACTCTCGGTGAGTCCGACCGAACCTGGTCTTCTTGGTCGACAGAACATCTAAGACCTTCTCCACTTCAAACTCGTCTTCCTCTAATGGTCGTTACCAACTGTCCTCCGGCAGTAACGCTTCATCGAAATCAAATCTTTTTTCTTCGTCTACCAGACAGGGAGTTTTGGGTCGATCAGGAAATTCTCGGACCAGCTTCAACTTGGACATATGCACGATCGGGAAGACCTTGTAATCTGTACCAGTTGTTACTAGACGGGCAGCGTGCTCACCGATCAGCTCGGCAACACGGAAAAGGCCGTGCCACATGTGATCCAGCTTCTTCGGATAGCCCTCTTTCACTGGGTCTAGGTATAGACATACCCTCGCCCCTGGTTCTATACCGTGGGGTCGGACCTGGTCATTGGTCCGGTCTGCCCGGTCTTGTGTGGCCTGACGCAGCTTTTCGTTGACGACTTCTTTTGCATGCTGGTAGTGTTTCTGGACCTGCATGAGCCAGCGTCGAGCATCTCGATCGCGGGTCCGGGTGCAACCGATAGGTATCGCAGCTTCCAGTGTCGACCGAGGGTCCCATCCATATTTCAGATAAAAAGGCGTTTCTCCTCGGACCCGATCGGTTGACGAGTTGAGTGCAAACACCAGCCTTTCTGCATACTCGTCCTAATCTCGCTGGTCTGGGTCAGCAACGTACATCTTGATCGCCCTCGTTATGGTCTGCACCATGCGTTCCGCCGATGCATTTGCTTGCGGACGATATGCCATCGTCGCACTCTGTTTCTGGCCCAGCATGTTATTGAACGACCGGAACACCTCGGCCATAAAACCGGGTTCCCGATCGTGCCTGATGACCTCGCTAGCGCCGAATTCTCGGAACACGCATTCTTCGTAGCTCTGGGCGATCTGCTCCGCAGACCGAGATGCACTTGCCTTCGCAATAACTATACCAGTGAACAGGTCTACCCAGATCATCAGCTCAGTGTTGCCGCGCGTCGATCTAGGCAGTGAAGGTATGTGGTCCATAGCTATGAACTGGAAAGGGTTTAGGTAGCTTCGATATTTCCGGGCGATCGCCTCTTGATTACCGGTCTACCCTTTCCGGTCTCGCAATCCGTGCAACAGCCCACATATTTCTGCACACCGCGGAAAAGACCTCTCCAGTGGAAGTGGGACCTGATCTTGTGATAGGTCCTGCCTATGCCCTGATGTCCCCCTTCTAGACTCACGTGATAGTGATGAAGGACATCCGGCTGCAGCAACTCGGGGATCACTAATTTCGGCAGTCGGTCCCGGTCTGAACTGTCTTGGTCGGCATCGCGGCAGTAATACAATAATCCATTATCATCCACTTCGTAGATATCCTCGATCTTGATGCACTCTTTCGCTTGATCGTTCGTCAACTTGGACAGTTCACCACGCAGGTAGGTCTTCAGGTTCATAATCCATTCTTCTTCGTCCTGCGCCCTTGAGGATCCGTTCCATCCTTAACTGTTGCACTGCATATTCGTTCAAACTTTCCTTCGGGAACGGTCGGCGAGACTTCTGAGCTTTCGATCTAGTCGCGACCATCACATGCACCTGGACTGGGGCGTTCTTGGGTCCGATCACCTCTGGGAGCCTGTTTATATTCACCAATTCATCCAGAACGGCCTTCTCGGTGATCGTAGCCCCGGTCTGGTCTTGCATGGCCTTGGTCGCGAGGTAGTCGGCGCTTCTGTTACAGTCCCGTTTCACGTGCAATAGCTCGTGGTTGGGGTGGTCCTTCAATGCCTTCATTACTCGATCATTTAGCGTCCTTAGTCGTGGAGCCTTGCAGTCGATCTCTCCGGTGATCTGCCTGATCACTAGGTTGGAGTCACCACATATGATGACTCGCCCCTTCTCTTGCGACGACAGCAGGTCCAGACATAGAAGTAGACCTCGGTACTCCGCCTCGTTAACAGTAATATCCGGCGTGAAATTGGCAGAGGCTGCAACTATAGACCATTGTGGCAACTTCCACAATATGGAACTATAGGCGCCGACCTTCTTCTTCACGCTTGCCGATCCGTCAAAACTTAAGACCAAGAGCTCTTCATCATGGTCGACGGTCGGTGGCGGTCTCTAAACCGACTGCTGAGGTTGCTTCCTAGGGGCAACCGCTATTAATGCCTCGTCCACTTCAGACCGAGGGGTGATACTGGCAGCTAATGTGCCCATTATCTCTTCCTCGCCCCCGGTGCACTTAACGACCTCGACGGTCCACTGCTACAAGACCGCCGACCATCTGCATAGACGTCCGTCCATCCCATTGGCTGATAATAGTCAGGCCAAAGTAGACCGTCTTGACAGGACCTTTATAGGTCGGCCGACCCGCAGGTTGTAACACACATCCATAATTCGTAGCAACGCCAGAACTTCTTTCTCGACAATTCCATAATTCACTTCATTTGGTTTTAGCGTCCGGCTCGTAAACGTGACTGGATGATACACACCATCGTTATCTTGCACTAAAGTGGCCGATATAGCCTACTTACTGGCATATACAATAATGGTCGGCACTTTTTCGGGAGCGAAATGCTTGAGAATCGGTGCCGTCGCCATCTTAACCTTCAACATACCAAAGGCAAACTGTGCACGCTTCATATGATCTTCGGCCTCCACTTCCGGACAAACTGCAGCAAGATCAGAGTCGGCGCCCTCCTGTAAAGTTGCCCGATCTCCTTCGCGCAACATATAATAGTCAAATTCCCGGAGCTCGTACAGCACAGCCGCGTAGATAGCAAAGTCTTCAATGAATCGGCTATAATAATTCAAGCTTCCCAGGAAGGACTGCATTGCCTTCAGCGATCTGGGGAACGGGAGGTTACTCAGCGAATCCAGGTCCTTGGGATTAGCCTCTAGACCATTGTTCGAGACCATATGGCCTAAATAGGAGACCTTGGACATACCCCAAAAACTTTTCACGGCACGGATAGACAGGTTCCAGCGGTCGCATGTCTCCAACAATCGTTCAACCTTCTCGCACAGATCGTTCCATGAAGAGGCAGGTATCAGAATGTCGTCGATGTACGACCGCCTCCCTAGAACGGACGGTCCTCTTTCCCGATCGGGTTCACCCTATCTAAACACATCATAATTTTCGACAGGGTCCCGATCGGTCTTGATCTTGAAGTGTCCGTACAATGCGTTGTCTATCAGCCTTTGATAGATCTGGGGCGCGTTCTTCAGACCGAACGACATACGATTCCACTCGAAAAGACCAAACGGCGTCACAAATGCGGAAATCTCACGGGCTCGATCAGTCATCGAGACCACCCGAAATCCAGTTGCCATGTCCAGCGAACAATACCACAAGGTCTTGGCGAGGTCTTCCAACAGATCATTAATCAGCGGCATCGGGTACATCATGAGCTTAGTCAACCGATTTACCAGCCGATAGTCGATGCACAGTCTAATGTCAACGCCGTTCTTCTTGATAACAATTACGATCGGCGAGGCCCATGGCGAGGTCAACGGTCTAATAATATTGGTGACCAACAGTCCTTTAATGAGATCAGAAAGGTAGTTCAGACCGTTAGCGCCTGACTTCCGTTGGGATGGAAGTTTCTTATAAAGAAGCGCGCCCTACTTGATTAGAGTAGGGGCGCACGAGGGCAGGATGTAATGCGACTTAATAAAAGATATACTGAATATAAAATAGAATAGCACCTAAGAACCTACCCTAAAACTTAATAATAGAATAGATAAAATCCTAAAGTACCAAAAATGCAATAAATGCAAATGTGGCCACAATGGTCGCGTACACTTGGGATTTGTATGCAGCATAACACCAGGCTGCACACACGCGTAGCATAGCAAATTCCAACACTCCTTCCGCGATCATCTTGCCACTCCTTGTGCAAAACATCATTAGCCCAGTTCAATCTTGCTGTGTATGCTGGAAACACGCGCTGCACATAGTGGCTTCGTCAGCAGACCTGCGATCATGTCATGACTGGCCACGTGCAGCGGTCTCACCGCTTCGCGCTTGACGTAGTCCTTCACGAACTTGAGCTTGACATCTACGTGTTTCAATTCTTCACCACTCGCTTCGACCCCCAACTGTCAAATTGCTGCTTGATTGTCCATGCGTAACAGCATAGGCATCTCCACCTTGACTCCGATTTCCTCCAGCAACTCCTTCAAACATAAAATCTCCTTTCCACCAACTGCGGCCGCAACAAACTCCGCCTCCGCCGTTGATAACGCGACTGCACCCTGCTTTCTGAACAGCCAGCCAACAACCATGCCGTTCAGAAAAACCACGCAACCGCTCACACTCTTCCTGTCTGCCTTATCACCCGCAAAATCCGCATCCGTGTATCCGACTAACTGCAAACTGTCTCAGTTCCTCGCCTTACAATCCAAACGCAACTTTAGCTCCTTCTATCCTTTCAGATACCGCAATATCTTCTTAGCTAGCTTGTAGTCCGCCCGTCTTGGTGCGTGCATGCGTCTTGTAACACGATGTATTGCAAACGAAATGTCCGGTCTTGTGCACCTAGAAATCCACAGTAAACTCCCAGCTATTGATTGAAACAGTCTCTGCGTCAGAACACCTTCCGCTCCAGTATTAGGCAAGAAATTATCATCTTCACCATCATCATTAATATCCACAATCGGTAACTGTACGGTGTTAGCTTGCTCCATCTTATACTTGATCAATAATTCGTCGATCATCTGCTCTTGATCCATGGTATAACCAGTGTCTTGACTTACACCAATACGTATCCCGAGAAACTTTTCTACCGGTCCGAGATCCTTTAACTCCAATATCTGCATCATCTAGAAAAAATTATCAACCAGCTGCACTGTCGTTCCTGTCACCAGTAAGTCATCGACATAAGCTCCAACAATCACAATGCCTTCAACATCTCTTCGTGAAAATATGCACGTGTCCGTCATGCATTGCTCTAACATCAAATCAATCAGCGCCTTACGCAGCAACTCATACCACATTAGTCCAGCTTGTGTCGTAAAGCGTGTTATAATTGGGCCCAATAGCGGGCCTTATTATAAGGCCTTATTATAGGGACTTTTTTTATAGGGCATAATTTAGGGGGGGGCGATTACGGTCAAAATCGGTACGTAATTGTGGGTACCACGGCGTATACAGTCGCGTGTACAACCGTGGTGCACATAGTCAGGACATAGACAGGGCATAGGAAGATGGGAAGATTACGTACAGGTACTCAGCGAACATCGACGAGCAGCGACGGACGACGGACAAATCAGGTCGACTGGTCTACGGAGGACGCTGGAACGGGTAGTTCTCATTGGTGGATATTAGGAAATTGGTAGTTCTTAAGATTTAAGCAATAATAAAGTTCTCCTTTTGCGTTCAACCCCTTTGTACCTTACAGGGACGGCACCTTGCGCCTCCCTTATTAGTATACACCTCTACGTCCCGGGCGGGAGCACTTTGTGCATTTTTGGCCCACCGGCAGACGTAGAGTGTTGAGAACTCACTCCGCAACTCCGCCTGCTGTGTCAGCGGTTCTTCAGTAAAGGTTTTTTTGGTTTTGAGAGTGTGATTGAGAAGTGCTCTCACCTCTCCACGTTTGGTTCGCGTTTGGCCCATAGAGTTCGGCTGCTGTAAGCGCCCCACGGGAACTCTAGGTGGATTAAGCGAAATTTACCCCCCCCTTGTATGTCTAGGCTAGGAATACAGATATTTGGGTGTTCCTTTAGCTGTTGAAGACTCCAGAGGATCCGTGATAAGGCAGTGAAGACTTCCACTGCTTGATCAAGTACCCCCTTCGACGATCAACACCTGATCGACACTCTGCAACTCGTGACCCGCGATCAACAACTCGCAGATCGCACCAACTTTTACCTGAGCGACTTTTGGCACCTGATCAAGTCTGACCACCGCTGATCAACTACTTTTGGTGCCTGATCAAGCCTGTCAAGTCTGATCACCGCTGATCAACTACTTTTGGTGCCTGATCAAGTCTGATCTCAGCTGATCAACTAGTTTTGGTGCCTGATCAACCCTGATCAAGTTGGATCTTAGCTGTTCAACTACTTTTAGTGCCTGATCAAGCCTGATCACAGCTGATCACAGCTGATCAACGACTTTCGGTGCCTGCCCAAGCCTGATCACTGCTGATCAAGCCTGTTCGCACCTGATTCGAGCTCGATTACACCGGATCACGTCTGATCAGCACCTCAATCAACTCATTACAAGTTCCCCAATCTTGCATCAAGGAATTGCCGTGTTTACATCCCCGCCACCTGGAGAGCGACCCACGCCTAAGCCGTCGGGTACACAAGGTGAGCAGAAACACAAGCGGTCAAGGACAACCGGAGGACCCCCTTCGTTAGTCGGCAGTCCGGGCTCCGTGGTACCGCCTCATCAAGCGTCAAAAACTTTGATCAGCGCTCCATCACAATGGTGCGCGTGCCCGGATCTTTAGGCGACGCGGGATATCACCGCGATTCTACGCAATATGGCGCTGATGTGGAAGTGAAAACGGAAGCTGAAGCAGAAGTGAAGATAAAGGTGGAAAAAGAGGAGGAGGTTGTGACGATGGAAGGCAGTTCACCGTCTTCATGCCTGAAGAAGAAAGGAAATGATGATCATCAGGACCTGGGGAGGAATCTTGATGAAATAAAGGAGGAGAAGCCTCAACCACCTCCCGAAGCTCCTTCGGGAGCCCATGCGGATAATCACGCAAGTTATGATCCGACAAAAATATGTGTATATAATGATCCGGATTGGGATCCGGTGGTGAATTATTACAAGACCGACCAGCCGAAGGTGTTGATGAAGGCGCCTGGGTCGGAGAGCGACGAAAGTCGATCAAGTACACCACCAACGGAAGCCGATATGGTGAGAACGTTTTACCGAAAGGTTTATAAAGGAAAACTGGAAGATTTCTTATTGAGGAATTCGATCATGAGCCTAATTGGGGTCATGATCAGCGGGAAGCTGAACGGGTCGATCAGCCAGTTACGGATGGGATAGACAAGATCGCGATCGTACTGAGACTAACACTCCTGATCAAGCAGGCAGGTGTGACGACAGGCGCCTACGATGCTGAAGAGGTGTTTGATCAGGATCCAGAAGATCTGTCAGAAGCTACCCAGCAGTTGTTTCATCTATTGCTACCTATCGTCGGTAAAAACACTAAGAAGAGGATGATCAAGTATCGCAAATTACACAGCTGCAGACATTCTTTGATAAGGCTATGAAGAAGTTTCTGGCTGAAGAAAGACGCAAGCTGACACCTGGAGTCGTTGGCGGAAAAAACCGCCAGCTAAAGATTGGAAGAGCTGCGTCGATCAAGGACGTTGACATGGAATATGTGCATTCACTTCGCCAACAGCATTCGAAGCCAGAAAGATCGGCAACGATCAAGGAAGTTGACATGGAATCAGTATATTCGTTCCATGATCAACGATCCCAGAGCGAGTACATTGACCCAAATGAGCCGATCACACTCCCACGACGATCCACCGTTGCGTCCGCACATACTGGGATGCCTGATCAACAGACGATCCCCAGGATTTGAATTTCTGCGATCAGTGATCTAAAGGAACTTTCGGGAAAGGAAGGAGATGAAGATCAAGCGCGGAATTGGATTAGTCGCCTCAAGTCAGCATTTATGCGGGATAAAGCTTCTGATCCTGAAAAGTGTCTAATCCTAGGCGATCTACTAAAAGGACCAGCGCGCAATTGGCATCGCCAGCTGAGTAGAAGCACTCGATCAAGTTGGAGAAATCTAGTGGATGAGTTTGAAGTTCGATATTCTGGAAGTGGACAATCAGCATCCCGCCAGTACTATTATACAAAGCAGCGGTCGGATGAAAGCCCAATCGAATATCTGCACCGGTTGAATGTGGCGGGATAGCGAGCCAAGATGCCGATCAGGATGGATCGCCCACGACTTTACGTGAACATGTACAACATTTCTTGGATACACTGGCCAATCGCGAGCTCGCTGATCAACTGGCACTTTTGCGGTTGGGCACCGCGGCAGACCTGGAAGAGAAATTGCGGGCGTATGCACGTAATAGGTGGTACCAGCCCACAGCGGCCGTAGGTACCATCCGATTCGCCAGAAATTCGGCGATGATCGGGCACCTGCCCTAGCGCAAAAGCCCAAAGCAGTACGCGCGATCAAGGTGTCGTCTGGAAGTGAATAATCAAGTGCCGACGACAGTGGAAGCGATGGAGATCAGCACCGTTACATGATTGCTGCTATACGCGAACAACCAGGGGCGCTCGATCAGCCTGGCGAGTCCCGATTGGGTAATCAAAGTGATTCAAGTGCAGTCGATCAAGAGGCGGTGAAGAAATGCAGTCATTGTGGGTCGATCAGGCACGATAATCTTTGTTGCTGGAAGCGCCTGACCTGTCTCAAGTGTGGCAAGAAGGGACATCCGACCGATCATTGTTTATATGTCTGTCGAGCCTGCGGCGAAGTTCAAGATGCGGGCAAGTGCCCTATGGAAGAGTTTTACAACCGCATCCGCCAGTGGTACAATCCCACCAAGCATGCTGGAATGCTGCCCAAGGAAGCTGGAGATTTGTTAAACTAGGACGCTCGCCAGGTTGGAATATGGTACGAGACGAGCGTTCTGGTTTGTGTATTTTTGCATATGTGGATAAGAAGAGGGCTGATCAAGCATCAGAAAGAGATAATGATAAACGTGATCAGCCTGATTTACCACGCTTGGCTAATTTCCATATCGATGAGTTTTCTCGGTCCCCGATGATCATGGAGGTCGATCTACTTCCAGGTGAATCGCGCGGATATTGGAAATACCACTCGCCAAAGAAATGGTTTAAATAAGCCAAAGCGAGTGGTAAAATAAATAACGAACGTGCCACGCTATTATTTGATTCTGGTGCTGAAGTGTCAATCATCGACTCAACCTTTTCTCGTAAGGTGAGTTGTCGGATTGACACGAGTCAAACGCAAGAATGTGTCGGCATTGGAGAAAGTGCATACCTCACGGAAGGGCGCACTAAAGTCAAGATTACGCTAGCAGGCTCGTTGGTCTATTATTTCCATGCATGGGTGGGCAGACTTGTTGGTCAAGATGCTATACTGGGTATGGATTTTATGATAACAGCTGGTGTTCGATTAGACATCGCCCACGGTGCACTAAGTTTGCCTGATGAGGTGATCATCCCATTGGAGGGGCGCCGACAGCTGTATGGATCGAGTGGTAATTATATGAAACTCAATCAGTACGAACAGATCCCAGTAGGTCGATCTGCCGAGGTTCGAATTTATGACCAGCGATCTCGAAAGTTGTGGATTACTCGTGGAAAAGATTGGGTCCCCACTATCACTACGGGCGTGGGCAACTTGCGATACCTGCGTGTTACGAACGTCGTTGATCATCCGATCATCGTGCAAGATGAGACGATTTTAGGAAGAACAAAGATGATGTGCCCCGTCGCCCTGGATTTGTTTCGATAGGGTCTAATCGTTACAGTGGCAAAATCTCGCGTATCAATCGTCTACCGATTCCGTGAATGAAGATCAAGAAAGTGTCGATCAAGGTCCCCTAGTCGAGAAGAGGGAGTATCCTACTCCTCGAAGTATTTTAGTACGCCCTGCGGACCCGATCGCCACATCTGTGGCATTGGTAACCGGAGGGCCGCAAAAGGTGCAAGAAGTGCAAGCGCGGTGCAATCAGGAGCCGTAGATGAAAGTTCCGACCCCGGAGCACGGAGTTGAACAACCTACTGCAAGAGATACGTTTATTCAAGACACGCGCGATCACCCTGTCTCAGCCGATCCTAGCGAATTTGGTGTAATCCCTATCGATGATCAAGTTTGTTACCATGAAGGTGGAGATTTGTATGTGGAGGAACTGGAGAAGCAGCTTGCTACGTTTCCCGAAGTATCTGCAAGCACCGAAGAAGTAACTAGAGACGATTTTATAGTCGGATACCCCTTGGTCAACTCACCAGAAGGAATTAATCAGCTTCGCGATATAATTTGGGCGAAAAAACATCTGTTGATCGGAAAGAGGAACGCACTACCTCCTGCTGCACGTGGAGCTGTTTGTGATATCGATGTAGGCAATGCTCGCCCGATCGCCCAAAAGTGTCGGAAGGTGGCTCCACAATTTCGCGAGAAGTTATCGGCTTTGATCAAAGGGATATTGGCTACCAAGATCATTCAACCGTCTACGTCACCCTGGGCATCACCTATAGTGATCATTGTGAAAAAGAACGGGATTGATGTTCGCCTATGTATCGACTATCGCGCGGTGAATCAACTCACGCGCCTGATGGTGTATCCGATGCCCCTGATTTCTGATCTACTCGAAGATTTGGATAAAGCGCTGTGGTTTTGCTCTTTGGATATGGCGAGCGGTTTTTGGGTCGTATCTATGACCGAACGAGCGCGTCAGATTTCGGCGTTTGTCACTCCGTTTGGATTGTTCGAATGGAATAGGATGCCTTTTGGCCTAAAGAATGCTCCGCAAATCTACCAGCGGTTGATTGATAACGCATTATATGGGTATCTCAAGGTTAAGGACGGTGCTGACGAATCGGATGATGTATTCACGGTGGGAGAGCCCTACCAAACACCGGGCCCATCTGTACTGCAGCGGCGATCATATATCGATGATATTTTGATCCCGGCACCTACCTAGGCTACCCTGTGTGACAAGGTGCATCGTTTGTTGGAGAAGTGTGATCAGTGGAATTTATCGATCAGCGTGACCAAATCGTACTGGGGGCGACTCGAAGTTCCCTATTTAGGGCATCATGTCTCTAGCCGAGGTTTGGAAACAAATCCGAAAAATTTGGATGATCTGATTGATCTGCCTTTCCCTGGAACCTTGCGGGCCATGCAATCGTTTTTGGGGAGTTTGAACTACTACCGTCGTTTTATCGAAGATTTTGCGATCTATGCCGCTTTGCTCTACGAATTAAGGGAAACGGATTATCAAGAGTTAAAAAGCCGATCGTTTAGCAAGGAGAATATGGATCAGGAAGGTGATCGATTAATCAGGGCAAAAGTAGCATTCAGCATGCTGAAGGCGAAGATTGCATCAGCTCTAACCCTGCGCCACTTTGATCAGAACAAAACGCCAGTAATCGTGGTTTACGCCAGCAAGTGGGCGGTATCCGCCGCGCTGGTACAAGAACATGATCAAATGTATTACCCCGTGGCATTCGCCAGCCGAACGTTGACGAACGGTGAGCTGAACTACAGCCCCGTCGAAAAGGAAGTTCTGGCGCTTCTACGGGTTTTGGATGTTTACTTCACGATTCTGGTAGGAAAGACGATCACTGTCTTGTCACATTTATCCACACTGAGATGGTTACTAACATCCAACGGGTTGGACGGAAGATTGGGCCGATGGACTGCGATCTTATCACAGTGTGACCTCGTGATCAAGAAATGTGTACAGGGAGAAGAGGAGGTACTGGGGGCGTTAGCTGCAAGTATCACTCCTCGCACCGAAATCGATGAGGCCCTGATTGCGATCGCACCGAAAAAGCAACCGCGGCAGATGATTGAAGTACCACCTCCTACGGTCGGAAAAGGCGAATAACTCTACGTGATTAGTTTCGATGGATCTGCAAGTGTCAAGTGACGTGTAGGTGCGTTCGGCGCTATCGTATGGAAATTACCGGGACGGAAGATTATGACCGCGGTAGCCGATCATGCGCCTGATATCACGGTGGATGAAGCGGAATACCATGGATTGCTTTTAAGTTTGGACCTACTGTCGAATATCCCAAAGGAAGGACGATTGTGTGTGGAGATTCGAATTTAGTAATCCGGCAAATGCTCGGCGAAATAGAGTGTAAAGCTCCGCGATTGCAAGTGTTGCAACAGCGTGCGTTCAACCTCCTTCGCGAATGGTCGGATCATGATCTAGTGCATGTCAAAAGAGAGTGGAATAAGAGTTCAGATCACATCACCACTAGGGCTATGCAGGGTAGAACAAGATTTGAAATCGATGATGTGAAACAGCTGGAGGAATTGACCGATCTCAACAGGTTGCCAGAAGTGATCACGTGGAATGAAGATCTCACTACCCCGCAAGTACTAGTGATGACACGATCACGTAACCTACATCAGCCGCGACCGTCAACGTGGCCCGATATATCTATAGCCGGGATAAGGGCGGAACGGGTGAAAAAGGCACAGGACGAAGAGAAATGGATTCATGATTTGCGAAGTTATCTGTATGGTGACGCCTCACTATTGAACGCAGACGAGGTTAAGGACTGCGCGAAAATGCTGAAACTGCGCGAAAATGCTGACAGCTACAATGTAGATGAACAAGGATTGCTGATCTAATGTGGAAACATGGCTAAAAGAAAAGCCAACGATGACAGAGATGATCAAGACAATCGGCACCTTTCGATTAAGCTGGTCTTACCCGAGACCCTACATGCAGATGTCCTCCACCACTATCATGTGAGCTTGGAAGGAGGACACCAAGGCATAGGGCGTACATATCAGAGGATCAGACGATACTTCCATTGGCGTGGTCTATTCCGAAGCGTACAAAGGTTTGTCGGACAATGCGTAGATTGCGAGACGGGGAAAGGCAAACCTACGAACAAGGGCATGTCGCCGGGGAATATCGAGGCTACGTACCCATTTCAAGTGATAGCCATGGATCATATCCCGTCACTACCCCGAGCGACGGATGGACATACTGAACTGCTGATTTGGACGGATCTGTTCACGGGCATGGTGATCGCGAAAGCTGGATCGTCTCGCACAGCGCAGAAAGTTGCCAAAAAATATGAAGAGTGTGTGTTTCGACGATTCGGGGCTATCGAAGTAATCCTGCACGATCGTGGACCAGGTTTTATGTCGTAAGTATTTCGCGCGTTCAATAAAATCGTGGGACAACGTCAGAGTGCCACTATGGCATACCGTCCACAGGAGAATGGTAAGGCGGAGAGGACGGTGCGGACGATCACGCGAGCAACCAAGATGTATGTAGCAGATTCCGGCCAGAAAGATTGGAGCTTGTATGCAGATCGGCTGGTATTCGCGCTGAACTCAACACCCGATCGTATTCGTGGTGAAACACCATTTTATTTGGCGTATGGGTGGGACCCACGATCATCGTTAGGAATCGACATTTCAACTGGGCGGAATTCGGCGTAAAGACCGGGATGCTCGTCGGTGGAGATATAAGCTGCAAAAGGACAATCGTTACGCCCGTGATCAAGTGAGCACTCGATTGCACCAAGCAATGGATGATCGAGCTGAAAATCACAATGGTCAAGTGACACCACACAAGATCGAAGCTGGATAAAGGGTCTGGTTATACCTTGATCGGGTGAAAGAAGGGTTCGCGAAGAAATTGGCGCACATGTGGCATGGACCCTTCAGAGTCGATGAGGTAATCGGTAATCTTGCGGCGAGACTGGTTACGGCTGGCATCGACTATCGTATGTTCCCAGTAGTGCATCTGTCCAAGTTGAAATTGGTCAAGGAATTTCCAGATCGCCCTACTACGGCACTAACAGCTAGAGGAGCGTTTCGACTTCGATGAAGCTTTGTTACCTGAGGAAAGCTGGGAAGGACGCTAGATCCAGATGAATTTGAAGTTGATCGTATCACCGATGTCCGATCAGGTCGAAAGACTATATATGGAAGAACGTTACGCGAATATCAAGTTTACTGGAAAGGTTATGTTGAGCCGTCGTGGGGAGACGAGGCAGACTTAAACTGCGATGCTCTGATCAAGGACTTCGAGAAGAAAAAGATTAACAGACATCGGTTTGACGTGATGCAAGTGGACGAAGAGTCCAACTAATGCATGATCGGCAGACTGGTCATGAATTACGATTGAAGAATTACCGATTGAAGAAAGATGATTGACGAAACTCACAATGGATGAAGAAGCGATAAATGGCTTGAGGTGATGTGTTTACGATGGATATTGCGAGACAAGGTGATGGAGTACCGAAAGATAAGACGACAGAATACCGTTTTATATCATGCATGAGGAAGTAAAGAAGCACAGTGGAAATGGCATGATCAAGAACGCTTATTGATTAAGGGCGGAACGATCAACTGATTAACTATACCCAAAGAACTTGCGACTAATCCGAGGGATTTTACGGCCAGGGTGGTTTTCAGGGGAGGAACGATATTGAACCCGCCAAGGTTCAAAGGTATCAACCTCCTTCAAAGAGTCCAAAAGGGTCCGGGGTGACGGGTCCGAGAGGAACGCTGGGTACCACGCCCCATCATCGGCCGGGGCATACTTCAAAGGACGGTTGCGAGCACAATGGGTGATCGACGGGGCCAGGAAAATGTCGAGATCACATCTTCCGTCGATCATCCCCCGCAGGACTAAATCGACGACCCTCTTCCAGGTTGCTCCGGCACGACTTCTGCGTTGGCGGCGACTGTTGTAGTAATTCCGGAAGAAGTCATCCGTTTCGCAAAGGCCTTTAGCGATAGGGAGATAGTGCGTCGACTCCCAGATCGCCAGCGCGTGATGTTCGAGAAGCGACCGGTACTTTGTCTCGAAGTCGGTGAACCAGCCGACTGAGCGAAAAGAAAGGGGCGGCAACATGGTCATAAAAACACCCCAAGGGCATTGAGAGTACAGCAGCTCCATTTCCGGTTGGGTGATCAAATGACCGGACCATGAATCAGCCGGAGGGGCGTGCACGGCAGCCGGAAACAACCATCCTGCGGGGCGGGTCAAGTAGTCAAAGACGACCTGGGCCTTGACGTTACGCAGATCAAACCCACCAAGCTGATCCGGAGTCCACGGCAGGATGTCGGCGTCACTGGCGTCATCATATACCGCGATCAACGTCCGGAAATCACCCGTACGCCGAAAAAGGGACCCGGCAGTGACTTGATCAGGTAGATCCTCGCTCCCGAACTCGCTAATTGTAGGAGTGGAAGGAATAGAAGCGATCGGACCAGGAAATCCGCCTTCATCGTCCTGATCAGGACTTGGGGGATCATCTTCTTCCGTCTTCGCCTCCGAAATAGGAGAAAGGAGGCGTGGCCGCTTCAACCACGAGGAGGATCGAGAACGCCGAGTACGCCTTTTAGGCGAAGGGGCGACGCGGCTGCTCGATCCGTCAGGAGAGGCGGTAAGGCCAGCTGGCGGTGTAGCTTGATCAGAACCCGCCGAAGGGGTGCGGATAACTGGTGCGATCTGCATCCGCAACTACATACCGGCCAACTGAGATTGTAGGTCTGAGTGGAACGAGCGTAACTGTGTGACTTCGCCCTGAACCTACTGCACTTGATGGCGCAACGTGTCACGTTCTACAGAAACTTGATCGAAGCGGCACTGCATGGCGGAATGTTCGATCTCGAGCTGAGGATATGCGGCGTGCAGATCGTCCAGCTCAGTTTGGAGGTCAGACACTCCCTTGACCCGATCAGATAGTTCCTGCGCCTGGGCCATGATGGCAGTATACTCATCCATCTTCAGGCAATTGGATTTGTTTTTCTTTCGAAGGCGATGGTACTGGTGTTTGCGCCTATCAACCTCGGCGGTGAGTCTGAGCACCTGTTCGAACAAGTGCTGATTCCCAGAGGCAGCCCGATCGCGTTCTTCTTGTAACTTGGCTAGGCGCTGTTGAAGTTGATCCAGCTCCCGTGTTTGATCAGCGATGGTGTCTTCATGCACCGATCGCAGATACCTATCACGGGCATGACGGCCTTCCAGATACCGGATCTGTGAGCGTTGATCGACCATGAGTTTTTCTTGATCGGCCATTGCTCTTTCAATGGTCTTCAACTTGGTCTGGAGATCATTGACGGTGGTGTCGACAAAATCACGCAATGGCTTGAGCTGTTCGAAGGCGTCCCGCTTTATCACGACATCTCGCTCCACCGCGGCGCGTTTGGCACGAGCGAGCTGCTGCCGAAGCATCGCGACAGTGTCTTCACTCATCGCGAGCGAGTCAGATAACGTGGCGATCTGATCATCACGCACGTGTAGGGCCTCTTGCAAACTGTAAGCCCGATTGATAGCAGCGATTGCCTGATCAGCTGCGGCCCGATCCAGGGTAGGAGTGTCGGTAGTGTTTGCCGGGGTACCGTCCGTTATCGCTTGCATGATGGAAATGCAGGAATGCCTGATAAAAATAGCTTGATCGCAGATGACACGGTTGGTGAAGGGTGATCGCTAGATTGCAGAGGGGAGTACCACTAACGGTAATAGCCTTATAGAACGGGACCTGATCGGCGGTAGAAGGGACATGCAGATTGATGGGTGATTATCAACTGGACGATGACGTCATGGTGGACAAGCCGACCAACGGTAACATGATCCACGATACAAACGGCATGATCGACCCTCGCCCCAACCGCTGTACGGCTGGGACGAGGATCAGGGGCGGCTGTCGTAAAGCGTGTTATAATTGGGCCCAATAACGGGCCCTATTATAGGGCCTTATTATAAGGCCTTATTATAGGGCCTAATTAAAGGGGGTCATTTACGGTCAAAATCGGTACGTAATCGTATAGGATTGTGGGTATCACGGCGTATACAGTCGCGTGTACAACCACGGTGCACATAGTCAGGACATAGACAGGGCATAGGAAGATGGAAAGATTACGTACAGGTACTCAGCGAACATTGACGAGCATCGACGGACGACGGACAAATCAGGTCGACTGGTCGACGGAGGACGCTGGAACGGGTAGTTCTGATTGTTGGATGTTAGGAAATTGGTAGTTCTTAGAATTTAAGCAATAATAAAGTTCTCCTTTTGCGTTCAACCCCTTTGGACCTTACAGGGACGGCACCTTTGCGCCTCCCTTATTAGTATACACCTCTACGTCCCGGGCGGGAGCACTTTGTGCATTTTTGGCCCACCGACAGACGTAGAGTGTTGAGAACTCACTACGCGACTCCGCCCGCTGTGTCAGCGGTTCTTCAGTAAATGTTTTTTGGTTTTGAGAGTGTGATTGAGAAGTGCTCTCACCTCTCCACGTTTGGTTCGCGTTTGGCCCATAGAGTTCGGCTGCTGTAAGCGCCCCACGGGAACTCTAGGTGGATTAAGCGAAATTCCCCCCCCTCGTAGGTCTAGGCTAGGAATACAGATATTTGGGTGTTCCTTTAGCTGTTGAAGACTCCAGAGGATCCGTGATAAGGCAGTGAAGACTTCCACTGCTTGATCAAGTACCCCCTTCGACGATCAACACCTGATCGACACTCTGCAACTCGTGACCCGCGATCAACAACTCGCAGATCGCACCAATTTTTACCTGAGCGACTTTTGGCACCTGATCAAGTATGATCACCGCTGATCAACTACTTTTGGTGCCTGATCAAGCCTGTCAAGTCTGATCACCGCTGATCAACTACTTTTGGTGCCTGATCAAGTCTGATCTCAGCTGATCAACTAGTTTTGGTGCCTGATCAACCCTGATCAAGTTGGATCTCAGCTGTTCAACTACTTTTAGTGCCTGTTCAAGCCTTATCAAGTCTGATCACAGCTGATCAACGACTTTCGGTGCCTGTCCAAGCCTGATCACTGCTGATCAAGCCTGTTTGCACCTGATTCGAGCTCGATTACACCGGATCACGTCTGATCAGCACCTCAATCAACTCATTACAAGTTCCCCAATCTTGCATCAAGGAATTGCCGTGTTTACATCCCCGCCACCTGGAGAGCGACCCACGCCTAAGCCGTCGGGTACACAAGGTGAGCAGAAACACAAGCGTTCAAGGACAACCGGAGGACCCCCTTCGTTAGTCGGCAGTCCGGTCGCCGTGGTACCGCCTGATCAAGCGTCAAAAACTTTGATCAGCCGCTCCACCACACTTGTTTTAATCCATATAGGTTCCTCTTCAAACGCAAAGCCAAACACTTAGTAGATCCACTTCGAAACTTCGTAAAACTTCATTCTTGATCACCATGCCTTGAGGCATCTTCAACAAAATATTAATTTTTTTCTTCGTATGAGCCTTTGGGTACGCGATTGGAACATTTCCGTTCCGTGCCGGCACATTCCACACTTGCGCCATCGCCAGCACTACCTTGACATTGCTAAGATCCATCACAATCGAGAACGTAAAAATAAAATCTCGCCCGTAAACTTGCTTTTCACCACGTGCTACGAGTCCTTCCTTGTACCTCTCTATGGTTCCATCTGCCTTGGTCTTCGTCTTGTATACCCATTTCGTAGGTATAGCCTTCTTGTCTTGACACTTCACGACTTCCCAGGTATCCATGTCCTGTAAAGCTTTTAATTCCACTTCTTCAGCCTCCTTCCACTTGCATGCATCGTCTCACTTATGGGATTCATTGTAATTACTTAGGTCCTTCGGATATCTTGACTTGATATCCACGTCATCCGGTCCCATCACCGCGTATACAGCCAACGCGAGTTTTTGCACACTTGTGCTCCCTTCGACTTCTTTATTCACTTCAATGACGGCTCCTTCCGTCCCAGACTTCTTCTTCGTATTCTTCCGATTTAGCGTGTTCTTGTACGCCTTAAACTTTGCTGTTTCTTGTATCGCTCGCTTCGGTTTCACGATATCATTCTTTGGTATATCGGTGCTTATTCCACCGTATCATCAATGCGCTCTGGCACGATCTCGTCTCGTTCTTCCGCACCATCTTCTCCTTGGTTTCTAGCATTCGTATCCGCTTCATCCAGCGCGGGATCATCACCTTCTAACGCTCGCGTTACTTCTTGACTCGCTCTTGTATCCAGCGTCTCGATCTGACTGATGTGTCTCGTAGTCGTAACAAGATTTGCCGCCAAAATAGACCCATGAACTTCCACAGTGAACAACGGATCTCCACGCAAACGAACTTCCATTTTTTCATCTCGGTGTACGAAATTGCATCCTTTCTCCATCAACTTGCCCAGCGAAATTAAGTTCCTCGCTAGATACGGCGAATAATACAACTCCTATAACGCTATCACGGCATTAGGGTCATCTACACTTCGTAGTCGCACCTTGCCAACTTTGGTCACCTGTTGATAGTTCCCATCCGGTAACGTCATCTTGATTCCATCAGCAACTGTATTCACATCTTCTAGTAGTTCTTCATCACCGACGAGATGACGACTCGACCCGCTATCCAGAATCCATGCGTCGCCTTCGTCCAAATCACTTGAATTCAGCACATTTGCCACTCTGCACTCGCCTCTGTAGTCGCCAATCCATATTCTTTCGCTGAAATATCTTGCGTTCCACGGTAGGCTTGCTTTCTGTTAGGTATCTTGCGGCAATCCCGGCGAATGTGTCCTCTGCTACCGCAACCGTAGCATGTGATCGCCTTCCTAGTATCTTGTACTTCGTTCAAACTCACTCTCGGTCCTTTCCGGCTTCTGAAATGATCCATCTCGACTTCCTGTTCCCACGCCACCAGCTCTTGCGCACGCATAATGTAGTCAGTCCGCGACGGGTTATAACGAGTCATCATTGCATACTTCAGGCTCTGCATTGCGTAATTGACGAGATTCTCCACTATCAGCTTCTCGCTCTCGCGCGCCAACGCTGTCAGGTAAAGTAAGTGCTCGCTCCATGAACGCCTTGGATCCTTCTCGCTTGCAAATAGCTGCGCTGCCTGCTGGTGAGATATTTTCACCTTGTAAGCGCGTCACATCTGCCCATCACGAAGTGAAATGTCTGCGAAATCTGCCACCAAATGCCAATATTCGAACGGAAGTATATCGATGCCGCACCTTCCAGGTGCTCGCCAAGATTGTTCACCTTTAGTCTCTCCGTCCACGTAAAACCAGACGAAATTTCCGCTATCTCCAGGGCTTCTACAAACAAATATGCCCAATCCTTGAAACCAGGTCCTAATCCGGGGTAAATTTCAACACCCGTAAATGTGGAGAATCGTGCCCAAAATTTGGCACACTTCTGGTCAAGTTTTGTCAAGGCATTTGGTCTAATTTCGGATTGGTTCAAACAAGGGGGGATTTTCAGCCTATCAGACTCAAGAAGTGTCAAGAACGCAAGTTTTCGTGAGTCACCCGACTTTGGGTATTTTACATATTTTTGTGTGGGTACATTTAGGGACTATAGGGTAGTAGTATTTTAGTTGTGGTTATACCTTTTAGGACAGAGGTTATACCTTTAAGTAAGGAAATCTTTTAGCTTTCGGATAAGTGGCTGAAACCTCTTCTGGTCTTGGTTCACACCACAGCTAGGGGTCACCGTTCTTCCCTTTTCGTACACTAGTCGCCTCCGCCCGCCGTGGAGTGTTTGGGGGCAGAGGGTCGAGTTATCCCCTCTCGCCCATTATACCCGGTCTGGACGCGCCGCACGCGCACTTTGGCCCACCGGAAGTCCCTCGACGCGAGTACGATTTGGCGATCTCAACACCTCAACTCAAGTACGTTTGGAACGTGCTATTCACTGGATTGGTCTTGGCGAGGAGATATCGTTTGTGGAGTTTCACGAGCATATTGGGTCTTTACGCGGACATATTGGCTTGTTTTAATATTGGTTGGAAACTAGACCGGTTTTGGTCTTATTTCGTATTGGTCAGGGGCTAGACCGGAACGGTCGGTCTACCCTCTATTATGTCGTATTGGTCAGGTCTTGATCGTTTGGACGATTGACCTATTGGAAGTTATCTCTTGGAAGTGTTTTTGGTCTGTTTGTGTCTGGGGTGAAGAGTTCCGCCCCAGAGATACCTACCCAGATCGGTCTTCTATATTCAAGACCGGTTCGATCCAATCTGCGATCCCGATCCACCGAGTGTGTAACTAGCCCATTCCATCGGGTACACAAGGTGAGATGGACACTAAACAATCGGACCAAGTGGGTTCTGATGACGCCCGGTCGTCTGCTTGCAGCGGACGATAGGACCAGATCTCGAGTGGTGGTCCACGGAGTACCCCCTCCGAAAGTTGGAAGGCTGGGCGCGATGGTGGTAGTCAGGTTATCGATGCTAATGTTTTCGATTTCGAACTTGACTCCACCACAATGGTGCGCGTGCCCGGATCACTTGGTGATCGTGAATATCACAGTGCTGATATTACATCAAAAATTGGATTCGAAGATTTGAATGATTTGAATATGGAGTCGTTCTGGAGAGGACGTAAGGAAAGGCTATCGCCTTACGTTCTCGTTGTTGATAAAGATGGCGATGTCCGATCTGGACTGGCGGAGGACCAGATCGGGATTAATAAGTTTTTCCTCCCCAAAAGGCTCCCACCGGAGCCGATCGGGACTATAGCAGGTCTTGCTATAGTTCCGGAAAGGATCAGGATCTTGGTCCTGATCCTATGTGTATGAATGAAAAAATTGATGGAAAACTAAAAGATGAAAATTACTTGGAGGCTGACTGGAACGATCCGGTCCACCTCCCTAAAGTCCCCAAGGTACCCAAGATACCCAGAAAAGGGCTGGGAATGCCACCCGACGAAGACGACTTCGAAGAAAAGTCGAAGGTCGGGGATGAGGCTATCACCGAACAAGACCTGGACAAGATGTATTATGTTTTTGAATTGAAGCGATTTGTTCGCCAAAACCAGGTCTTTCGGGTGTTGGACCTCCGTATCCCCGACCGTCTTCTCGGTCCCACTACCGAGCCGATCCAGAGTTATCGACCATTACTGCTCGTCCAGAATTTGGTGGCGATGTTGGCGGAGGTTAGCATTAAAATGCAGAACCCCGCCGGTGTCAATAAATTGTTTGAATTTGATGCTTGGAGACTGGAGGCGTCGATGTCGGACCTCCACGACCGTTTGGTGCCACTGGTGGGGGCGGTTCGCCGCCCAACTCCCACCATGGCAATTAAGGTCGCCGAAGCCTCCACAGAGCTTGTTGACATTGGTTCCGATGATGAATCGATCTACCAGTCTCCACCGGCTTCTAACAGCTCATCAGAGTTGGAGACCGGTGCCGTGCGGATGACCATGGGGGTGGACCATGCCCGGTATGAACAAAAAAGGGACATGCGGCAGCAAGGGGCTGTTTGCCAGTCGGGGCTCCAGCAAGACCCACAGGCCTCAGTTCCGCAAAAGGAGGGTATCAACACGTTGACCATGACGCCAGCCAACGTCCAAGCCATGTTTGAGACGATGACGCAACGTTTCATGGAAGAACGGGTTAGACCACCTATGCGCCCACATGTCCAAGACCGGTCTACCTGTCAAGGTGTCAATGTTTGCAAAGATGTGGATATGGAATCGGTAACATCTATGGATAAGCCTATTAGAAGTGATAAACCAACCGGCAAGCGAAGTCGCAAGCCGCAACCGGAAAGACCGCGTAGACCAAGCAAGACAAGTGACTGTGATATGGAGTCGGTCGGTGGTCTTGACGACTATGGTGGGTCAGATGGTACAGGCGCACGCAAGGTGCGCAAGGCTAACCTAGCCTCCACTACTGCCTACGACTTTGAAACTGCTGCGACTCCGCGCATCCTTATGGCCACGACGACCGACCTCAAGGACTTCACCGGCAAGGATGCTGATGAAGACCAGGCCCGGTCTTGGTTCAGTCGGGTCAAGTCTGCGTTCCTGCGAGCCCAGACCCCAAAAAGCGAACGTTGTTTAATCTTCCGGGATTTGTTAAAAGGACCGGCTGTGAACTGGATTCAACAGTTGGGTCGGGGCGTCCGGTCTGACTGGGACCTGTTATGTGCGGAGTTTGAAGGTCAATATTGTAACTCCGGATTTCCAAGCGCCCGTAAGTACCACCATATGCAGAAGCGGGCCGACGAAACACCGATCGAGTATTTGCATCGGTTGAACGTGGCTGCACTTCGCGCCGGCACAACAATCAAAGAGAATAACCTGCCGAACGGTGCCGCCTTAGAACATGTGGGTCACTATATTAGTACCCTTGACGATCAAGAACTGGCGGACCAGCTTACTCTACTTCGTCTTAAGGATGCGGGCGAAGTCGAACAGACCCTGCGGACGTTACAACAGTCGCGTAGTATGAGAGCGAAGACCGCTGGTGGATCAGGTCGCTATCGTTCCAAGACAGACCTATCCGGTCAAGAGACCTTGGACCAGACCGACCCGAGCGGTCAATGCAATTGTACATGATGACAGCACGGGGTCAGAAGGGGAAAGTGGAAGTTCATCCAGCCAGGATCATCGGATGAAGACCAGTATCGTTACGTCTATGTTGCGGGACCTGCCCCGAAGACCAAGTCGAAGTCCGACCAGGTGGACCGGAAGGGAAGGAACGGAAGCAAGTCCAATCCAGACCGACCTCGTCAGAAGTGCTCCCAGTGTGGGTCGATCAAATATGATGGTCCAAACTGCTGGAAGAAGATAGTGTGCAAGAAGTGCGAGAGACGCGGCCACCCGACGGACCACTGCCTCTTCGTATGCAAGTCATGTGGAGAGATCCACGAGGCCAGCCACTGCAAGATTGAAGAATTTCTTAACATGATGCGCAAGTGGTACGTGCCGGACAAGCACGCGGGGATGCTGCCGCCGGACTCAGAAAAGATGTTAAACTAGAACGCTCGCCAGGTTGGAATCTGGATCGAGCCGAGCGTTCTACGGTTCACATCTATGCATATGTCGGCAAGGAGGATAAGACCGACAATACACGTTCTATTCCAAATTGCGTCGACCGAGACCATCCGGTCTACAGTCTGAAGACCGATGAGTACTTCCGGACTAAGGTGGTTATGCAGTTGGACTTGCTGCCTGGAGAATACCGCGGATACTGGAAGTATAACGCGCCTGATAAATGGTTCAAGCAGGCGAAAGCCTGTGGCAAGATTAATAACCAGAAGGCGACGATGTTGTTCGAATCTGGAGCTGAAGTATCGATAATCGACTCCGCCTTTGCTCGTAAGGTCGGATGTCGTATAGACGATACCCAGAGACAAGAATGCGTCGGGATCGGCGAAAACTCTTATATGACCGAAGGAAGAACGCGTGTGAAAATTACTTTGTCGGGATCGCTGGTGTACTTTTTCAGCGCTTGGGTTGGCAAGTTGGATGGTCAAGACGCTTTACTAGGAATGGATTTCATGGTCCCAGCTGGTATTCTCCTAGACCTGTCACATGGAGTGCTTACGCTCCCGGATGAGGTCCAGGTCCAGTTGGATGGTCGAAGACCTCTGTATGGTTCGTATAACGATCTGGTCCGGTGGTACCAAGACCTCACTATCCCAGTTGGTCGGTCTGCCGATACCCCGGTTGAGAAAGGTTTTCGTTCGAGGAAGTTGTGGTTGACCAGGGGCGATCGGTGGGTCTCGACCTTCGTAAAGAGTGCTGGTCGACGTAATTTTGTCCGTGTTACCAATATCGGTGACAAGCCGCTGACACTGGACAATAACACTATTGTAGGCATGCGGTTAGCAGAAGGGAAGGTACCAAGGAAGATGGGGTTCGTCTCGATTGGGTCGAGGCGGTATGTCGAGTGGCAAAAGCTGGCGTACCAATCGACCACCGATCTTATCAGCGATGATGGGTCGGTGGAAGAGGATACCTCACCTTTAGTGGAAAGACCAAGTTATGTCACCCCAAAAAAGATGTTGGTCCGAAGAAAGGCGCCGCAGTCACCAGAAAGGGGAACATCAAGTAGACGAGCCGAGGCTAGTCAACGTGGTGTCAGCACAAGACCAGGCGACAGCGGAGCAAGAAACGGAAGAAGGGGAACATGAAGTTGCTAGGTCGGACCATGACGGTATTCCTAATCAGACCAATATCAGTGAAGGACAGCCCGTCGATCAAGACCAGGGGCGTTCAGCCGGTCCAGATGGTCTAGATGATATCACCCCAGAAGATGAACAAGTCTGTATACATGAAGGCGGGGAACAGTACATTCAGGAGCTGGAAAGCCAAATGGCAGTCCTCCCTGAAGTGTCTGCCGACTGTCTCGAAGTTACAATGGATGATTTACAAGTGGGTGATCAAGACCTTAACAGTGCAGACCAGATCGAGCAGTTGAAGAATATCATATGGAAGAAAAGACATCTGCTGATCGGAAAGGGCAATGCCTTACCACCTGCAGCCCGTGGTGCGATTTGCGATATTGACGTTAAAGATGCCAAGCCGATTGCTTAGCGATGTCGACGCGTGGCGCCACAGTACCGTAAAAGCTTTCTGATCTCATTAAAGGACTGTTGAGCACCAAGATTATTAGACCGTCAACCTCGCCATGGGCCTCGCCGATCGTAATTGTTATCAAGAAGAACGGCGTCGACATTAGGTTGTGCATCGACTATCGGCTGGTAAATCGGTTGACTAAACTTATGGTTTACCCGATGCCGCTGATTAATGATCTGTTGGAAGACCTGGACAAGACCTTGTGGTATTGTTCGCTAGATATGGCAAGTGGATTTTGGGTGGTCTCGATGACTGATCGAGCCCGTGAGATTTCCGTTTCCGCATTTGTGACACCGTTTGGTCTTTTCGAGTGGAATCGTATGCCGTTCGGTCTGAAGAACGCACCCCAGATCTATCAAAGGTTGATAGACAACGCACTGTACGGACACTTCAAGATCAAGACCGATCAGGACCCCGTTGAAAATTATGATGTCTTTAGAGAGGGTGAACCCGATCGGGAAAGAGGACCGTCCGTTCTAGGGAGGCGGTCGTACATCGACGACATTCTTATACCTGCCTCGTCATGGAACGATCTGTGCGAGAAGTTTGAACGATTGTTGGAGACATGTGACCGCTGGAACCTATCTATCAGTGCCGTGAAAAGTTTTTGGGGTATGTCCAAGGTCGCCTATTTAGGCCATATGGTCTCGAACAATGGTCTAGAGGCTAATCCCAAGGACCTGGATTCGCTGAGCAACCTCCCGTTCCCCAGATCACTGAAGGCAATGCACTCCTTCCTGGGAAGCTTGAATTATTATAGCCGATTCATTGAAGACTTCGCTATCTACGCGGCTGTGCTGTACGAGCTCCGGGAAGTTGACTATCATATGTTGCGCGAAGAAGACCGGGCAACTTTACAGGAGGGCGCCGACTCTGGTCTTGCTGCAGTTTGTCCGCAAGTGGAGGCCGAAGATCATATGAAGCGTGCACAGTTTGCCTTTGGTATGGTGAAGGTTAAGATGGCGACGGCATCGATTCTCAAGCATTTCGCTCCCGAAAAAGTGCCGACCATTATTGTATATGCCAGTAAGTGGGCTATCTCGGCCACTTTAGTGCAAGATCACGATGGTGTGTATCACCCGGTCACGTTTACGAGCCGGACGCTAGAACCAAATGAAGTGAACTATGGAATTGTCGAGAAAGAAGTTCTGGCGTTGCTACGAATTATGGATGTGTGTTACAACCTGCTGGTCGGCCGACCTATAAAGGTCCTGTCAAGGCGGTCTACTTTGGCCTGGCTATTATCAGCCAATGGGATGGACGAACGTCTAGGCAGATGGTCGGCGGTCTTGTCGCAGTGGACCGTCGAGGTCGTTAAGTGCACCAGGGTCGAGGAAGAGATAATGGGCACATTAGCTGCCAGTATCACCCCTCGGTCTGAAGTGGACGAGGCATTAATAGCGGTTGCCCCTAGGAAGCAACCTCGGCAGTCAGTTTAGAGACCGCCACCGACCGTCGACCATGATGAAGAGCTCTTGTTCTTAAGTTTTGACGGATCAGCAAGCGTGAAGAAGAAGGTCAGCGCCTATAGTGACATATTGTGGAAGTTGCCACGATGGTCTATAGTTGCAGCCGCTGCCGATTTCACGACGGATATTTCTGTTAACGAGGCGGAGTACCGAGGTCTACTTCTATGTCTGGACCTGCTGTCGTCGCAAGAGAAGGGGCGAGTCATCATATGTGGTGACTCCAACCTAGTGATCAGTCGGACCACCGGAGAGATCGACTGCAAGGCTCCACGGATGAGGTCGTTAAATGATCGGGTAATGAAGGAATTGAAAGACCATCCTAACCACGAGCTGTTGCACGTGAAACGGGACTGGAACAGAATCTCCTACTACCTCGCGACCAAGGCCATGCGATAACAGACCGGGGCTACGATCACCGAGGAGGCCGTTCTTGATGAATTGATGAATATAAACAGGCTCCCCGAGGTGATCGGACCCAAGAACGCTCCGGACCAGGTGCATGCGATGGTCGCGACTAGACCGAAAGCTCGGAAGTGCCACCAACCGTTCCCAAAGGAACGGTTGAGTGAATCTTTTGTGCAACGACTAAGGGCAGAACGGATCCTCAAGGCGCAGGACGAAGAAGAATGGATTGTGAATTTGAAGACCTACCTGCGCGGTGAATTCTCTAAGTTGACGAATGGTCAAGCGAAAGAATGTGCCAAGATCGCAGACAGTTACGAAGTGGATGAGGATGGTTTACTATATTACTGCCGCGATGCCGACCAAGACAGTGCAGACCGGGACCGATTGGCGAAATTGGTGATACCTGAGTTGCTGCAGCCGGATGTCCTCCATCACTACCATGTGAGTTTAGAAGGGGGGCATCAGGGCATAGGCAGAACATATCACAAGATCAGGTCCCACTTTCACTGGAGAGGTCTTTTCCAAAGTGTACAGAAATATGTGGGTTTATGTACGGATTGCGAGAACGGAAAGGGTAGACCGGTAATCAAGGGGTGATCGCCCGGAAATATCGAAGCTACCTACCCTTTCCAGGTCATAGCGATGGACCACATACCGTCGCTGCCTAAATCGACATATGACAATACTGAGTTGTTGATCTGGGTAGACCTGTTCACCGGTCTAGTTATTGCGAAGGCAAGTGCGTCCCGGTCTGCCGAGCAGATCGCCAAAAGTTACGAAGAATGCGTGTTCCGAAGGTTCGG
The DNA here is from genome assembly GCA_026184515.1 of Peronosclerospora sorghi. NCBI lineage: Eukaryota > Oomycota > Peronosporomycetes > Peronosporales > Peronosporaceae > Peronosclerospora > Peronosclerospora sorghi. The sequence goes on along the minus strand of CM047582.1, from coordinate 24,978,836 downwards.
CGCCAGCGAGGTCATCAGACACGACCGAGAACCCGGTTTCATGGCCGAGGTGTTCCGGTCGTTTAACAATATGCTGGGCCAGAAACAGAGCGCGACGATGGCATATCGTCCGCAAGCGAATGGATCGGCAGAACGTATGGTACAAACTATTACAAGAGCAATCAAGATGTACGTTGCCGATCCAGACCAGCGCGATTGGGACTAATACGCAGAAAGGCTGGTGTTTGCACTCAACTCGTCGACCGATCGGGTCCCAGGAGAAACGCCTTTTTATCTTGCGTATGTATGGGACCCCCGCTCCACTCTTGAAGCCGCGATACCTATTGGCTGCACTCGGACCCGCAATCGTGATGCTCGACGTTGTCGCATGCAGGTCCAGAAACATTACCAGCCTGCAAGAGAAATTGTCAACGAAAAGTTACGTCAAGCTACACAATACCGGGCAGACCGGAACAACGACCAGGTCCAACCCCACGGTATAGAACCAGGGGCGAGGGTATGGTTGTACCTAGACCGAGTGAAGGAGGGCTATGCGAAGAAGCTGGCTCACATGTGGAACGGTCCTTTCTGTGTTGCCGAGCTGATTGGTGAACACGCTGCCCGTCTAGTATCAACCGGCACGGACTACAAGGTCTTCCCGATCGTACATGTGTCCAAGTTAAAACTGGTCCGAGAATTTCCTGATCGTCCCAAAATGCCCTGTCTGGTAGACGAGGCAGAACGGTTTGATTTCGATGATGCATTACAGCCGGAGGACAGTTGGGAACGACCGCTTGAGAAGGACGAATTTGAAGTGGAAAAGGTCTTAGATGTCCGATCGGTCAAGAAGACCAGGTTCGGCCGGACCCACCAAGAATATTTGGTCCGATGGAAGGACCACGATGAAACAACTTGGATCGATGAGTCCGACCTGAACTGTGGAGCACTACTACGAGAATTCGAGCGGGACAGAGTCAGTCGGAACCGTTTCGCAGTTATGCATACCCATGCAAACCAAGACCAAGACATGCAGTAGCATCGGTCTTCCCGACCGACGTGAAGAGGTGGAAGGTCTTGTGTATTGTGAATATGTGACGAATTGGAATAGTGGAGTGACGAACGTGGATTGTTTTCTCGCGATGTAAGTGGAACGGTTGGTGATAACATGTCTAGTATACCTCTGGAGAAAGTGGTGGAATTAGCTCAAGTGATTTGATGACCGAACATGTGAAAAAGAACGATGATATATATTAAGTGTTATCTGGTCGACTACTTACGACCTCACTCGCCATCACCCCACAGACGGCCGACGGTCAACGACGGATGCTTTTCAACTTGGTCCTGGTACTGGTTAAGCCAAGGTTCTTGTTGGTCTAGTCGGACCAAAGCATCCTTGAGGTCCATGACCGGTGTAGTGCACCCAAGACCGGGGTACTATGTGCCACCGTCGTCCAGAAGCCGGGTCCTCTCGACGCGACGCCGCGGCATATGAAGTACAACTAGATATAAGAACACATCGACGTCGCACTCGTGGGCCAGAATCCCGTCCAAAACATATTGGCACAGAGACTGCCAGGCCTCACCCGCTCTGATCCGACGCCGCTTGCGCTTGTTCTGGATGGTCGCCAAGCCAGGTTCTTGCCGAACTCGTTCCGGGGGAAGCACCAGATAGTGGGATGCCTCCCAGATGGCTAGAGCGTGAGTCTTGTTAAAATATTTCACCCGACTCATGAAAGCATTGGCCCACGGAGTCGAGTGGAAGATGAACCCCAGCTTGGGATGCTCGAAAATCTTCCACGGCTCGTCAGCGTACAAGCAGGAGATCTGTGCCGACGTGATCAATTCCGGCCGCCATTACGACGCGGCAGGAACTTTCTTTGCTGGAGGGAAAAGCCAATGGTCAGGACGAAAGAAAGAACGGGCCAGGAGCTGCTTGGTCAGGGCGGACCAGCGCAAAAAAACCGATCTGCCCTGGCGACCACGGCAAAGTATCCTCACGCGTTCGTGGCGGAAGGGAAGAACTGTCGATTGCCACGTTGTCCAACAAAGCATCTTTGTGGAGCTTGGACGTCCCAGGCAAGACCGTAGGTGTTGACTTTGTCGACGCATGAGGTGGTGGAACGCCACCATGCGGGCCGGTCTTCTTGGTCTGCTCCGAAGTCGATGCAACTTGAACAAAACTTTTATGTGGACTTGTTCGCGACTTGGTTGGGATGGGGACAGCAAACTCCGAATCACCGGAGTCTTCGCCGGAGTCATCCCAGGACGAGACCTCTGAATACTTGGCACGGTCATCACCGGCGGTCAAGGGAGCTTGATTTTTGGAGATGTTACTGTCGTCATCCCCGTCCAAGCTTGGGCTCACGAGGAGCGCCTGTATCTTGGATCGCTTACGAGGCACCGCACGCTTCCCTTCGAGTTCAGGGTCGCGCGCTGTGTCCCGCGCCCTCGAGGGACGCGGCGCGTCCGCGCGCTTCTAAGACTTTTGACGAATTTTGGGCTGGGGAATTTCGGCCAATGAACGGCCTTGGTCTTGGTCCCGGTGTAGGTCCACCAAGGCGGCCGACGCAGACCGGTCTACGCTGGAGGCAGCAACCGGATGCCGACGAGGACGCAACCGGTCAACCAAGCGCTGATGACATTCTTTTAATACCGCCTGACGATCGTTCGCTGCCTGCGTCCAATCGTTCGACTTGCGTTCACGAGACTGGACCTCCTCGGTCTCGTCTTGAATCGAAATTCGGAGCTCAGTGAGACGCCTCTCGAGGTCGTCGCTTTGAATGCTCAACGTGGTCTGGTCAAGAAGGACTTCTGCTTGCTGTTGTTGGACCTGCACAAGCTGCTCCCGAAGATGAAGCTGACGAGCCTCCAAGCGGGTCAAACTATTGCGCGCGTTTATTAGTCCGGTCAAAATCTGACGCAGCTGGAGGTCATGCGTGTTCGACTGCCGATCGGCGGCAACCAGGGCATTGATCGGCTTGCTGATGCCAGGAGGTGTATGGGCTGGAGGTATACGGGCTGAAGACAAACGAAGGTTAGAACAGGTCCAAGGTGAAGACCGGACATGCATGCTTACGTTGTGTCGCTGTGGAGAAGCGTGCCCAAAATTAGGCACGGTTAAGTTTTGTCAAGGCATTTGGTCTAATTGCGGATTGGTTTAAACAAGGTGGGCTTTTTCAGCCTATCAGACTGAAGAAGTGTCAAGAACGCAAGTTTTGGTGAGTCACCCGACTTTGGGTATTCTACATATTTTTGTGTGGGTACATTTAGGGACTATAGGGTAGTAGTATTTTAGTTGTGGATTTGCCTAAAAAAGTAGAAGTCTTTTGGTTGCAGGATTTTTCTAAGTGGAAGTCCTTTGGCCTTGGTTCACACCACAGCTAGGGGTCACCGTTCTTCCTTTTACGTACATCAGTCGCCTCCTCACACCGCGGAGTGTTTGGGGGCAGAGGGTTGAATTATTCCCTCTCGCCTATTATACCCGGTGTGGACGCGCCGCACGCGCACTTTGGCCCAACGGAAGTCCCTCGACGGGAGTACGATTTGGCGATCTCGACACCTCAACTCAAGTACGTTTGGAACGTGCTATTCACTGGATTGGTCTTGGCGTGGAGATATCGTTTGTGGAGTTTCACGACCATATTGGGTCTTTACGCGGACATATTGGCTTGTTTTAATATTGGTTGGAAACTAGACCGGTTTTGGTCTTATTTCGTATTGGTCAGGGGCTAGACCGGAACGGTCGGTCTACCCTCTATTATTTCGTATTGGTCAGGTCTTGATCGTTTGGACGATCGACCTATTGGAAGTTATCTCTTGGAAGTGTTTTTGGTCTGTTTGTGTCTGGGGTGAAGAGTTCCGCCCCAGAGTACCTACCCAGATCGGTCTTCTATATTCAAGACCGGTTCGATCCAATCTGCGATCCCGATCCACCGAGTGTGTAACTAGCCCATTCCATCGGGTACACAAGGTGAGATGGACACTAAACAATCGGACCAAGTGGGTTCTGATGACGCCCGGTCGTCTGCTTGCAGCGGACGATAGGACCAGATCTCGAGTGGTGGTACGCGGAGTACCCCTTCCGAAAGTTGGAAGGCTGGGCGCGATGGTGGTAGTCAGGTTATCGATGCTAATGTTTTCGATTTCGAACTTGACTCCACCACATAAACTTTTGTACTGTTAACTTTGGGATCTTGAAAGAACGCGGCTGTGCGCCATGATTCGCTTGATTTCCAGCCGCCTGCCCATCTTCTGGTACAACACCAGGTACTCCAGGTTGCCTACGCGGCGGTTCCACACGCGGCACACCTCTTTTTTCAACGCCTTCATCCGATGAGAGGTCATCAATCGTGATTCGCTTCCCGAACGGCGCGAAATTCCTAATACTTTCTTTGAATGGTGAACTCACACCACCAACCGATCTATTCTGTACCGTAGCCGGCGAAACCTTTCGCCCGAGGCCTTCCTGCCTCTCTCCTTCCATCTTAGTCAAGCGGTCGTTCATCTTGCCTACTTGCAACACCAGCGCCTTCAGTGCGCTCTCCGAGTCAAACACGTCGTCGTCGTCCATGATGAACAGACGCTAAGATAACCAATCTACTGCGACAGCAGCGCAATCACCATCGCAACAGTTGACTTCAGCCAAAAACACAATTTAACACGACAGCAGCGCAATCGACAGCGCAAACGTCGATTCTCTTAAAATAACCACAATTTACTGCGACACCAGCGCAATCGTCAACGCAATAGTCGTATCCAGTAAACAAATCACTCCAATGTATCAGGAGTCCGTCCAACGTGTAATCGTCAAAACTTTTGGACCTGCCGAGTAATACCTTTAATTTATTATGCTAGTACGTGTCCCCGTGTCCCTTGGGCTCATAACCTGTTGGAAGTTGACACGAGTTGGGGGCACGTGTAACTTTCCGTAATGGTAGTTCAGACCGTTAGCGCCTGACTACCATTGGGATGGAAGTTTCTTATAAAGAAGCGCGCCCTACTTGATCAGAGTAGGGGCGCACGAGGGCAGGATGTAATGCGACTTAATGGGTAAAAGATATACTGAATATAAAATAGAATAGCACCTAATAACCTACCCTAAAACTTAATGATAGAATAGATAAAATCCTAAAGTACCAAAAATGCAATAAATGCAAATGTGGCCACAATGGTCGCGTACACTTGGGATCTGTATGCAGCCTAACACCAGGCTGCACACACGCGTAGCATAGCAAATTCCAACACAACATGATGAATTTGGTGGCACTCTTTCCATCACGAAAAAGTTTACCGAGTTTCAACCGATCACGCCGTGACGGTGGTTGCTCGAATCATGAACATTGGGTTCGTCGTTCTTTCACGGAGTTGTGGACCACACAATGCATCTAGTTCTTGTTTTGCAATTTACAAAGCGCAGTTTATTATCCTAGCAAAACAATGCTCGCGCACCTACTGCTGAAAGGCTGCGTGGCAACTCCGGTTCGTAACGAGCAATAGCCCGAAGCTAAGAAAAACAACTAATGAGTATTGACCAGATTCGTACGCGCGCGCTCTCCGTACTTGATTGCTTCACACTGTCCCCGCAACCTGAGACGGTTAGCGATATCTGGCGATCCGTCGGTGCCGTGTGTTTCGACGTGGACAGTACCGTATGCGTAGATGAAGGTGTCGACGTACTCGCTGAATATTGTGGCCGTGGAAATGCTGTTCGAGAGTGGACCAACAAGTCAGCTGGGTGCAAGAGAACCGTCATACTTATCATTTATTTACTCGTGCTGTTATCCTGTGTCGTGCAGGGCCATGAACGGAAGCGTAAAGTTCGAAGATGCGCTCGCTGCTCGGTTAAAAATAATTCAGCCATCAAGACAAGATATTCAAGAGTGCTTGAAGCAGCACCCGCCCAAATTCACACCAGGTAGGTCCAACTGGTGTGGCTAAAACGTATCGGCTCATACTTACTGAGGTTATAGGCATAAAAAAACTCATGACAACGCTCCAGAAGAAAGGCATTGCCATATTTCTTGTGTCAGGTGGTTTTCGCCTTATGATTGAACCCATTGCTGAGCAGGTGGGCATCCCTCTTTACAACATATACGCCAACACTATCTTCTTCGATGACGACGGAAATTACAACGGCTTTGACGATGCTGAGCTTACATCACGCGATGGTGGCAAAGCCAAGGCTATTGAAGTGTCAGTTGCTTTTTGTGAATGATGTAGACCAGATGTGGCTGACATTTTTCTTGCGTGGCTACTCCCAGCATCAAACGAATTCATGGCTACGAGAAAATTGCTATGGTTGGCGATGGTGTAACGGATCTCCAAGCGCGCCCACCTGCCGATCTCTTTGTCGGTTTTGGAGGAATTGTCACACGAGATGTCGTGAAGGAAAATGCAGACCTATTTGTCACGGATTTTGACCACTTGACTAAGTTGCTGCAGTAGAACAGACTTCACCCCCCAAAACTAGTACGAAGCCCGGGGTCGTCTCGTTTTTCTAGCAGGCACGCAAAACAATGTCATGTATGCAGTAACCAGTGATGAGTTTGTAATGTGCGCTAACTGTAAAATCGAAGCTTAGTTCATGTGAAGGATAAGTAGAGTCGATCTGAATACATTAGTCATCCATTTCGGTATTGCACTCATCCCCAATGTCCTAAGAGTCCTTTTAGTTCTTGAGGTCACCGGGCTTTTTACGCAGCGCTTTCACCCGGCGATTTTGCATCGAGTAAATATCCTGGTGGTCCATATGAATACGTCCGAGCTTGTCACCTGTAAGCTCGTCACGAGATATATTCTTTATTTTCTTAGGAGCCAATCCCTTTGGCTTCTTGGTGGCAATCTTCATCAAATCAGCGGATGCAAATTTGGTTCGTCGAAATTGCAAGTCGAAACGCGGACCCATTTCATCCAACTCCACGCGCGGATGGGACTCGTCGGCTTTCTTGAAGTCGATGGAATATGAGCGAAATGACACCGTCTCTTTCCAAGCCGTACATACGATGACGTGGTCCAGTCCCTTGACGTTCACACTCTGCACGATTGTACCGCGGAACATGTCAAGCAAAATGTTTTTTAGTTTAATATAAGCTTCAGTAGTCTCCCATTGGTCGCCCGTGAAAACAAAGCAGGGCTTGGAGCCAGGGGCCTTCTTGCTCTTGCACTTAAACGCACTGATCGACTTAAAGTTGGAGAAACTGCACTCTATGACGTCCAGAATATTTCCGTCATAGGTGCGACCAAGCACTAAATTATTTGGACGCTTTTTAGTACTGCTGCCGATGAGAAAAAGGCTTGCATCGTTCTTCTGCGTAAGGAATTCCATCTGGTTTTGATCATCAAACACGTGAATATCGTTCTTTTTGCTTAAAAATTTAGCGAACGGCGCTTTGATCATACGCAGGTCACACAAAAGACTATTCACTTCCTCTGTTGTCTTGTTTCCACGGAGCACCAGCAAATTCTTCGTGTTCTCCACCAGCTTGGGCTCTCTTGCTTTTTTTGCGCGCTGAACATGGGCCTTGACTCGCTTTGGTTTCGCAACACTAGTCACCTTACGACTCTGCTTGGCTGTATGTTTGCTCACCTTTTTAGAAGCACGTAGGACCTGCTTAGCCGCCGTGTTCTTGACAACTTTGGCGCCACCAGCCATGCTTACCTGACAATTACAATATGATAGGCCAGATGTAATAGGTGTGATTGGCGTACCTTGAATTACATAAAACAGCGCTTTGTATGCAAAATAAAAAAACGATTCAAAAATTTGTGGGCCTTAGTAGCATAATCACGATACTCGATAGATAGTTGACGACCGGGTATTCTCCGTTCACTAACGACGGTTTTGGTTTTACACGATTTTTCGGTTTTTGACCCTAAAATGGTACTTTGTTTCCTGACTTACCTTATTATACATGCTACATATGATCTAATTTCGGGGTATGTCCACGAGGGTTGCGTTCGAGTCCTCGAATTACCCAGGACTTCACAGGTGTTCCAATGCTCCCTCTCCTCTTGAACAGCCTGCTTTTCTTGCTAGTCTTTATCTTCCTTCTCTTGTCAGCTTGCTTTGCAGTGGTCAACGCAGGTACCTCATCAGAAAAAAAAGAAATGTGAAATAACAACATTAAAGTGCCAAAGTTTGCCAGTCAAGTGGTGTACGCTGAAGGACATGGGTTATTACACTTTTGCGTAGTACCTTGCTTCTTTGACGTTGGTCGGTACAATTGATTGGGAAAGGGCTATATGCGCAGAGGGGGGTGATGACAACACCACAAATCAAAGGGCAAGGTCTCGAAAGCTTTCAAACGTAGCTCCTGCCTTTGCTATGGACAGAAAGTAGCCCTTTGTCTGTCCTGTTGCGCATTCTTACCTTTCGCAATGTTGTAATCGTAATACAGCTATATATATATTCCACTTTTCATTAGCGTAAAGTCTCCACGTGAATATGCGTAATCAATCAGTTAGTATCTAAACCAAATTAATCGAGAACTACACTTGTATCCACTCCAATAATACCTAATGCGTAACGTGAATCCTACTGTCCTATCACACGATCACTTGTTGGTTCAAAGTAATAGTGCGCGCAAAAGTAGTGTGCGCGAAAGAAACGTCAGTTATGTATGTAGTTAAAGAAGAAAATGTGAAAGTGATATATTTTGACTAGACTAAATTATAGTCCGTCACAAATTATTAGATTATGCACACCTATTTTCTGCACTTGTGCGGTGATGCATCAATCATACTTGGAATATCGAAACGCTTCGGCTCATCTTCATATTCCAACATGTCCGCAGTCAAGATGAAGAAGGATTGGTTAATGTAAGCTTCCGTTATGGGTGTCAGTAGATATTGGCTGTCGAAGAAGCCTATCCAGCGTAGAGCACAGTCCAGAAGAGTTGGGTACTTGCCGTGTTGCCAATAATGTAACTTCATGGTTGATTTATGATTCCACTTAAAAAAATCCCAATTTAGTTCTGAAAATACGATCCCATACAGAGTATACAGTAATATTTTACAATGTAGTCGTGTCGTCGTCTAATCAAAAATCGAAGGCTTATTGAAATACGGTTGTAAATACCAAACATACAATACCAAACATGCAGCTCAGTTGATAGTATACTTTGCGTTAACTATACAATACATCTCGGCTATGACTAAGTTATTAGAGGGCAACTCTAATCTGAAAGCTTTTCCTGTTTTATTATCATAGCCTATTGGACTATTCGAGTGTTTGTGGGTATTTTTATTTTCCTTGGAGCCAACTCTTGTCTTCAACAGAAGGTTGGTTGGCCAGGAGGAACATGAGGGTCTGTTGAGTTCTCACGCCAAAATTATAGTCGGATTGTCGGTCGTTTCTACTTGATACGGATCCCTACATCATTTATCGCGGGGACACGGCTCGCCGAGCCGAAAAGTAGTGTTTAAGTCGCCCGACTTACAAGTCTGTGCTGTTGTATTGCTGCAAGAATTTCTACTGTATAGGCATTCCCCATTTAAACACTTTGGATCTTAAAGGGTCCGATGAGCTTAGGTAGCAACTTCTGCGTAGGGAAGTTGCAGATTGCATGTATAGTCAAAATATTAGTTGATAACATCGCTAATTTACCTTGTTTGAACGAATTTGTATTTTTCGTCTACTATTTTGAGCTTCTGTCTCTCCTTAACTAAAGCAGAAGCAAGTTTGTCTTTCACATAGAGTATAAAGCTTGAGACTGTAATCTACTTTATGTGCTTCTTCCACAGCAGATGCATACTCAATGCTAATAGCTTCGTGTTCCGGTTGAAACTAAATGTTTGGAACTTTATAGTAAACGTTTCTAGTTCTGGTTCTGCTTTAGTTTCTATTTTTGCTCGTGTCAGTACCACGGAAAGTGCGCACATATACTGCTGTAATTTGAAGCGTCTACTGCTTGTTATCAGTAGGCGTCAACATGCATTCGTATGTTGCAACTTCAAACGTGCGTTTCTTTCCCCTCGACTCGCTCAAAGTTTAAACGGGTTTCTCCACCACCTATATTTGGCGTGAAAGGCTTATCGGTTACACAAACATGATAAAAAAGATATGCCTGCAGAGAAGCGCTCTTGGTAGTGTTTTGATACGACATTAACTACGCACATGGTCGGTCGAAAGAAGCATGGAAAATATCGACCCAGCGATTGTGAAACCTAAGTTCACGGAGGGAGAGTAATTGTGGTGAAGTGCAAGTGAAAATTATTGAACAGTTTGTACCAGTGTACCGGTTTTCATGGCAGATCGATCGGGTTGGCTGAAAGGACGGAGTTTTTTGGGACAAACGTGTGCTTGGAGTGTTTTGTACGAAGATTTGAGGTAAGGCACATGGTTTAGATATAGTTTATATATTGGATTTTAATTGGATATTAAATACAGTGTTCGTAATACATTGGTTACCAAAGTCGCCGATCCGATCGGAGTCATTGGGAGCAGAGGGCTAACATGGTCCCCTCTTGCTCATTAAGACCGGCCAGGACAGAGCTCCACCGGAAGTCCCACGACGGGAGGCGCTCACTACGTTCACTCGCCCCTCAAGTTCGGCCACGTTCAAAGGAGACGTCTTATTTTGGCTGGGTTACTCATCGCGATCTGCGATCAAGTTCCAGAAACTATCATTTGCTGTATTACTCATTGCTTTTGCAATCAAGTGCCAGGATTTATAGTTGGCTGGATTAATCACTGTCACGGGCGTATAAGTGCAAGATTTAATTGCATTCGGAGTGAAGGTTTCCGCTTCGTTTGCCGATCGGCTATATTGGATCATCTTTTTGTTGGAATTTTGGATCAGTACCCCAGAAGTGGTACATCCATATCGATCCCCACTAAAGTCCCTACCCGTCAACGGTCCACCGAGTGTGTAGCCACCCATACCAATGGGTACACAAGGTGAGACACGAGACGAATCGGACTCGGCGTCCTGCAATGCTGATCGTTCACTCGATCGGGACCCAGGAGAAGGTCCGCGGAGTACCCCCTCCGTTAGTTGGTCGGCTGGGCGCGATGGTTGTTCAGTTCCGGACATTTCGGTGTTCGATTTTGAACTGGACTCCACCACAATGGTGCTCGTGCCCGGATCATTTGTTGACCGTTGATATCACCGCAAAAATATTCAGCAAAGTGTGGATTTTACAAGTTTTGATATGGATACTCTCCGGAGAGCACACAAGGAACGCATATTGCCTTGTGTACTAATTTTTGGAAAGGATGGCGATGTTCGATCTGGTCAGGGGGAGGATCAGATAGAAATTAATGAATTTACGACTCCCCATACCGCTCCGATCGGAGCCGATCGGCACTAGGAACGCTTATCGCCTCGTGTCGTGGTTGTGGAAAAAAGGGTGGCAATGATCGATCTGTCCAGGTGGAGGATCAGATCCAGATTAACAAGTTTATTTCTCCTCATAAGGCTCCGATCGTAGTCGATAAAGACTATAGAAAATCTTGCTATAGTCCTAGTAGAGATCAGGACCCTGTTCCTGATCCCGTGTATTTCGATAAAAAATGCATGCGAAGAACACTGTGGGGGAGGATAACCCCGATCCGCCCGAATTACCAATTAAGAAAACCAAGGAGAGGCTTGCAATGCTTTCGGACGATGAAGACTTGTAGGAAAAGTCGCCGATCGATGATGTGACTGTGGATGACAAGGAGGTGACCAACATGTACTACATTACATGTACGAGCTGAAGAAATTTGTTCGAGAAAATGAAGTCATCCGAATTTTTCAAGCCCCTAATTCCGGATCGTCTACACGGGCCGACTATCGAGCCGATAGACTCCGATCGGCCGCTGCAACTAGTCAAAAATATTTTGGCAATGCTAGCCGAGGTTGGGATAAAGGTCAAGATGATAATGGGGTTGGAAAGCTGTTCGAAATTGATACGTGGAAGTTGAAACAAGCCATGTAAATGCTACACGACCATCTGACGCCATTGGTGGGGGCGGTGCGCCGCCCAACTCCCACAATCGAGATATAAGCCCCAAATCGCGTGAGTTCACTTGTTAAAAGTCATTTTCTGAAAATATATCGCTTTATGGGTCACCACTTCATCCAAGTGCTCGTCAGACTTGGAGGTCGGTGTGGAGCAGATGACCATGGATCGCTGTACCAGTCAAGTTACCAGTCGCACGGAACAAAAAAGGAACGTGCGGCAACGAGGGGCGGCATGCCAGTCGGGGCCCCAGGGGTGCCCACAGGTGTCGGCACCCCCCAAGACCGATCCAGTCACCTCTCCCTCGATGGAAGCAAGCATGCAAGCCATGTTCGAGGCTTTGATGAAGCGTTAAGCCGCAGATCGAGGCTGATAACCTCTGAGCCCTCGTGCACCAAGCCGATCGGTCCAGGAAAATGAGGCTATTTGTGCGGACGTTGAAATGAAGTCAATAACATCAACAGACAAGCTGTCCGAAGGTGTTAGTTAAGACAAAACGCAGGTCACGCCCAACCCAACCCCGCCGATCGTCAAGTAGCAGCGACTTCGACATGGAGTCGATCAGCAAAATTGACGATGACTACAGTGGTACGGGCAGAGGCGGGACACGTAAGGCAAACTTAGACTCGACGACAGCGCTTGACTTCAACTGGACGGCGATTCCAAGGATTCGCATGGCCGCAAGCACCGATTTGAAGGACTTTACAGTTAAAAGCGCCGATGAAGAGCAAGCCCGATCATGGATCAGCCGAACGAAGTCCGCCTTCCTCTGTGATCAGACGCCGAACAAAGAACGGTGTTTGAACTTCCAAGATCTGATGAAGGGACCTGCTGAGAATTGGATCCAACAGTTAAGCCGGGATGTTAGATCTGATCGGGACCTGATATGTAAGAAATTTGAAGGACAGTACTGTCACACCGGCTTTTCTACCGCTTGGAAGTATTACCACATGAAACAAAGGGGCGATGAAACGCCGATTGTATCCGGTGCGTAAACGCACGGTGCGGCTAGCGCACAGAGGAAGACTTTCCTTAAGCGGCGATACGCCGCTACTTAGACGATACGCCCTGATCTGAGGGATTAGTGTGAGATTTCTCTCTCACTCGGGGCCAATATCCCCTGAGTTTACGGTTAGCGTACTCTAACGCCTTAGTATAAGGCTTCCCTTAGTAGGGAGTAGATAGGGGAGGTGCTCCCCTGCTACGACACTCACAGCACGTTCGACCTTTCTCGGTCAAACGTGTAGCTGGATAGTGTAAATTGTAAACTGATTTATTATTTAATATGTAATAAGACCAACTTAATAAACTAATGTAAACTATATGTAATACTAGGTAGAACTTACTTAATTAGAGTCCAGGTAGCTTCTTCTGTTGTCGTCAATCAGCTGGAGGATACTAGTGGGGCCACGGCATACTAAAACAAATAGTCCTACCTAATTTTAGTGATTAAAGTAAGTAGACTATTTTTAACAGTGACCCGCTCTTAACTTATCCTTCTGGCTCCTCGTTTTGTCCAGCTCTGGATCCGCACCTAGCCGAAAATGTAATTTACACCACCTGTGTACCAACACGTGGCAGGCTTCCACGCCTTCACCAAGGGTGTAATAGGGTTACATTCTAGTTACATTTAGTTATGGTGTGTACTTAAGTACGCTACGTTTGGGGTCAGTATTGACCGGTCCGAAAGGTTTGGATTTATAGATTATTTTAACCAATCAGTGCAGGAGCCCTTGATGGAGGCGTGGCAGCCAGCCACGTGTTAGTACACAGGTGGTGTACATCACATTTTGGATAGGTACGAATTTAGTAAGTTCTACTTAGTATTACATATAGTTAACATTAGTTTAAATTACTTTAGGATAATTACATATTAAATATGCATTCAGTTTACATTTCACTCTAAAGACTGCTAGGCGAACGACCTCGGCCGGTCGCGCGCGCAGTAAGTGTTGTAGTGTAAGGGAATTCCTTCCCTTAGCTACCCCCTTAGTAAGGGAGCCTTGTGTCAATGCGTTAGATTGTGCTAACTTGTAAACCAAAGAGAAATCTTGGCCCCGAGTAAGAGAGTACTCTCTTACTAAGCCCTTTTATATGGGCGCATCGGATAAGTAGCGGAACATCTCCGCTTTAGGAAAGTCTTCCTCTGTGCGCTAGCCGCACCGTGCGTGTACGCACCTGCTACATCTGGTAGCACTTGTAGTCAATACAACACCTGTGTTGGTAGGGTACGGCATCCTCTGCAAAGGATGAATCAGGACGATTGGGAAAGCTTAACCCTCGTCCAGCAGGAATCCTTTAACAGGCTGTTATCCTAACTGGTTGACGAAGGCATGCAGCTCCTAGTGGAGCAGGGCCTTGAGGCCGTAAAGGCGAGGGTCAATGCCGTTATTTCCCATGAGGCGAGTTGTAGTGGAAGTCATTCCACGTCCACGGGGTGCGCCCCGGGTTGTCATTCAAGATAAAGGAATTCACCGGTGAAAAGGATCGTAACCTTAATGTGTGGCTTCGAGAGGTCAAAACGGCCTTCGCCACAGCGAATGTGATCGAGGATCACTTGCACGTGGGACTTGCACTAACCCATCTAACGGGTAAAGCCCGTGCATGGGCATTTACATGCTCGGATTCGGTTATGGACGTGTTACCGACCTGGGAAGTCCCTAAGCAAAATCTTATGGACATGTATGCCACGCCTGATCTGGTTTTCCAGAACCAGCTGGCGTTTCGAGGTGCCGTCAGGGCACTAAGGACTTGGAAACATATATCCAAGAACTTAAGATCCTGTTGGCAGGGATGTACGAGAAAGCGTATTCGGACGATGTGTCCATTACCGTGTTTATGGGAGGCCTGAGAGAAGGGCTAGCACGTTCGGAGCTCTTCCGATGCTGACCCCAATCCCTGGGGGAGGCGTTTAAGATGACGTTTAACGCCGAGAGGAACTTTCGTTCCTCTAAGGTGGGTCCCGAACCCATGGAAATGAGTCAGGTCGAAGCGGAAGAGAAAGCTTCCGCTAAGAGTCACGATGACTCTGCTTCGCTGGGTTCTGAAGCTGCCAGGCAATGATGCAACGGCAGGGGCCGCTGAGATGCTTCCTGTATGGAAGCACGGACCATCTGCGGAACAAATGTCCGAGAAACCCCCAGCGAGACTCTCGCTTTAAGGGGCCAAATGTAGGTAAAAATCCCTCACCCAAGCCGTCGAGAAACGACGGCTCCCAGTAGGTGCGGGGTGCCCTACTGGGGGATCCCTTAGTGCTGTTAAACCCCAGGGTAGGGGCCGTCAGCACAAAGCCCCGAGGGAAACGGTGCTTTCTAGCACCGAGTTGGTGTACCAGCCACGGTTGCGGGTCGTCCTTGCGGACGTGAAAGGCTTTGATAAGCCTTGGAGAGTCTTGATAGACTCTGGAGAGTCTGACAATTATGTCAGACGAGCTTCTGTGGAGAAGAGTCGTCTGTATGCCGTGTCCCTAGAGGCACGTTCTCGTGACGTTGGCACGGTCCGTCTTGCGACTGGCGTACAGGTTTCTGTACCCAAGGTCTTGATTGACCTTAAGCTGAAGTTTGCAGACTTTGTGATGAAGCGGACTCAAGAATTTCAGTCACTTAATGTCAGCGGCACGCCGATCGGCTTATCGGCGATCGGATTGGTGAAAATTAAAGGAGGCTTTTGGGCAAATCGTGTGCGAGAGGTGTCAAGAACACGGATTTTGGTAAGTCACATGATATTGCGTGTACTTACATATTTTCATGTTTGTACATATTGGGGACTATAGGGAGATAGTATTAGTTAGTCGTTAATTTTTGGCCTTTAACACTCAACAAAACGTCGTTAGCATCTTTGCACTGTACATCAGTCGCCTCTGCACGCCGCAGAGTTTGGAAACAGAGGGTCGGGTAATCCCCTCTAGCTTGTTTACCCGTCCGGGACGCGTCACAGACGCACTTGGCCCGCTGGAAGTCCCTCGACGGGAGTACGCATCGTTCGGCTTTTCAAGCTCAAGTTGTACACGTTTGGAACGTGTAATCAAGTTTTTGGATTCATACGTAGAGATATTGTTCGTGGAGTTTATCACGATCTCATTGGATCTCTATATTGTAGTATTGACCTTTTATTCTCGTATTGGTTGGGCTCTACGATCGATTGAGCGATCTACCCTTTGGAGTATATTTACTTGGAGTATAACTGGTATGCCCGTACCCAGGGTGAAGAGTTCCGCGCAGGGTACACTACTCAGCACGGTTTTACGTTTTTAGAACACATATCAATTCCCAGCACCGATCCACCAAGTGTGTAACCAGCCTATTCCATCTGGTACACAAGGTGAGATAACGAACGAATCGGACCAGTCGTCCTATGCTGATGATCGGTCGTCTGCTAGCAGCGGATGATCAGATCGGATCGTAGGCGAAGGTTCGAGGGGTACCCCCCCCACGTAAGTTGGACGGCCGGGCACGATGGCGGTCAGAATCTCGACACTACGGTGTTCGATTTTGAACTTGACTCCACCACAACTTCGACAGCTTAGAACGTTGCCTAGTACTGGATTTGGACTCGAGGTATGACTTCATTCTGGGCATGAAGTGGATAGAACGCCACGAGCCTTGGATAGA
Organism: Peronosclerospora sorghi; assembly: GCA_026184515.1. Lineage (NCBI taxonomy): Eukaryota > Oomycota > Peronosporomycetes > Peronosporales > Peronosporaceae > Peronosclerospora > Peronosclerospora sorghi. Next base: position 24,962,304 of record CM047582.1, on the reverse strand, counting down.
CTGGAAGTCTAAGTCCATTGGCTCAACGCACCCGCGATCGGGTGAAGCATTGGCGAGTCATGAACCCACCTTTGCTCGATGAAAAAAGCGATTCCGGCGAGAGATGTCAGAGATTGGGGTGTCTGAGATGATCAGTCTCAATGAGGTGAAGGAAGTGCTCCTTGACGAGGGGGATTCGGCGGTTAATCCCCCCACGCCGTTATAGGCGAGACTGGTGAGTCGCCAGTGGTAGAGGTGGAATCCTCTGAGGATGAGAGCGAGGTGATTCCTAGAGAGACACGAGGTTTGTCTCTTCTGCAGTTCGGGGTTTCCGTCCACGCTGTGTCCGGCGAGAAAGTTGCGACTGCAGTGGTAGGGGTAGAGACCCCTGTGGTTAAGCGCGAGACGATTCCAAGCGGAGAGACCCGTAGTTCGTCTCTTCCGCACGTCTGAAATGATTCCGACTACGCCATGGTAGGTGATACCGGCGAGTCACCGGTGGTAGAGGTAGAGACCTCTGTGGATAGGCGCGATGTGCTTCCAATAGATGGGGAAATTGACTCCCCCCATCTGGGTCTCGTGATGAGTCCCGAGGCCGGTAGTCAGCAGTCCTACAGGATGATGAATAGTGTGACAAATGTTGTCACAGAAGGCGTAAGCCTGGAAATGTTGCCTGGGGTAGGCGAACTATTGTCGTTGGAGGAGATGTCCTTCAACGAATTTGAAACTGCTTTGAAAGCAGATTAAATCGACGAGGCTGTCGTATTACGTCCGGAAAAGGAGTTGAACTCCTCATCCACAATAGACGAGTCAGTTTTGGTGCAAACCAAACAGGCATTGAATGCCCGAAGCGGCCTCAAGATCCTTGCGGATCCTGAGAACCCTTACCATTCCTTATTGAAGGAATTCGGAGATGTCATTAGTGACAACCAGCCGATGGGATTACCAACGGATCGGGGAGTCCGACATGAAATTGATTTGGTTCCTGGAACCAAATACTGCGTCACCAGGCAGTGGCCTCTCCACAAGGAGCAATGCGACGTTATCGACGCATTCCTCTGGGGGAAAGAAGAGGCAGGTATGGTACGGGAGAGCAAGTCTCCCCACTCATCTCCCACTTTTTGTGTTCGTAAACCGAACGGAAAGTGGCGCATTGTGCATGCGTACAACAAGCGTAAGGCAGCTACTGTATACATGAAAACTCCGATTCCTCGGAAGGATGTCCTCCATAACAATATGGCGGGATGTACTGTGTACAGTGCCTTAGATCTGGTGTACGAGTATTATCAGGTGCTCATGCGAGCGTCCGATATTCCGCTTACAGCGGTCAGCACGCCTAGTGGCATGCTGTGGAAGTGGTTTGTTATGCCACAGGGGCTTTCGAATGCACCAGCGACTTTTAATCGCTTGGTGACTCAACTCTTCCGCCCTCATAGGAAGTACGCTCAGACGTACTTCGACGATATATTCGTTCATAGTCGTGCGGAAGGTGACTCGTCTGATGTTTAGACGCATTGATACACCTTCGAGCGGTGCTCTAATGTATGCGAGAGCATAAGTTGTATGCAAACACATCCAAATGTATCTTTGGTGCTGAGGAAATTCCTTTCCTCGGATGCTTCATCGGTAAGGATGGAGTGCGGGCGGATCCCATGAAGGTGAAAGCCATTGTGGAGTGGCCTTCGCCTGTAAATCTTAGAGATTTAGGGAAGTGGCTTGGATTAGCAAATTATCTCCACAAGTACTGCGAGAACTACGCTGAAATGGCGAAGCCATTAACAGACCTTCTTAAGAAGGACGTAGATTGGTGTTGGGAAACCAAACACCAAACTGCCTTCGAAGCGGTTAAGGGAAGCTTGTTAAAAGCTTCTGTTCTTGCTCTCCTAGATTTTGGGAAACCATTTAGTGTCGTCTGAGACACCTCCGATTTCGCAATCGGATGTGCTTTGTTACAAGCAGACGATGCGGGACGAGAACGCGTGATCGCGTTTGAGTCGAGGCAGCTTAAAGCTGCGGAACGGAATTATCCCGTTCATGACAAGGAGCTACTTGCAATGAAGTATGCCCTTGTCAAATTTAGGGTTACCTACTCGGCTCAAAGCCGTTTGTGGTTTATACTGACCATGCGTCCTTACGGAAAGCGACGAAGTCGCCTCATCTCTCCCAACGGTTGGCCCGTTGGCTCTCCTTCTTTGCGGAGTTTAAATTTGAGGTTAAGTATAAACCTGGCAAGCAGACCGTGCATGCAGACGCGTTGTCGCGTCGTCCCGATTACGAGCTTGCTTACGCGACATTCGTCACCTCGTCTGTGGTAGATCTCATACGCCAGGCGTATGAGAAATACCCACAGTGTACGGCGCTATCAGCGCGTAGGGTGACAAGGGACTTGGCTCGTCTGAGTCTACCCTGTCGAGTCGAGCTAGAGCTCGGTTACACCGTTACATTTACTGTAACGGTTTGCTATATTATAGCACGAGCGCGGAGGACACTCCGCGGGTGGTTGTTCCTCATGATGAGGAACTGAAGTATATAGTCCTCTTTGAGGCAAAGACGCCCCTACCGGGGGTCATTTAGGTCGGGATAAGACCTACAGCGCTCTAAGCGCTTTGTATTGGTGGCCCAACATGTATAAGTGGGTCGGTGCGTATATACTCACCTGTGAAACGTGTCAGAGGGCTAAACCCTCTGCAAGTTCAGCTGCGCCTTTGGAGAGCTTATCCGTTCCGACGGAGTGCTGGAAATTCACTAGTATGGATTTTATCTTCGTTTTTTCCGAAATATAAGGCCGGCAACACCGGCACTTTTGTGGTGGAGCCAAGTTCAAAATCGAACACGGTTGTGTCGAGAACCTGACCACCATCGTGCCCAGCCTTCCAATTTACGGGTGGGGGGTACCCCGCGGACCTCCATTCGAAATCTGGTCCGATCGTCCGCT